>OY284491.1:42500-199328 GCA_958336395.1 Ctenicera cuprea
ACAGCGTGTTCTATTTCAAATAACAAAGTAATGTGCTGTACAGGCATAATTTAACACCCAGTACCTATATAGGTTTTTTAAATTTACAATAAACATCACTTAAACAAAATTTATTTATAGTCGTTGGTTTATTAAACAAAAATGCAAAAATTTTAATTTTGATTAGCAGCCTTTGTTCGTAGTTATGTACAAGATACACATCAGTATCGATAATTTTTAATTCACATGTGGTATTGCTGTTGATAATTTTTAACTAATACGGTAAAAATAATTTTTAAATATTTCAATGGAACAATAAACAAATACTTAATATATCCAATAAGTTTTTTTTGTTCTATTTCTATTTGAGGTTATCTTCAAACATTTTTCACATGCAGCAGGTTTTACAGCTTTTCGCCAATCAATTCTGCCATGGGAGGAAGAAGAGGGGGCTTTTAGTTTCTTGCCTCGGGCTCCAAATCTGAAGTTACCTCACCGAGTATAAACAATGTAAATATTTGCTCTGCTCCTACATGTAAACATGGCAAAATTGAATTTATAATAGAAATAACCAAAATAAAAAACTTTTTTCAATCACTTCTTTATTAAATTAATTCTACATGTATTACATAACAGAAGGACTTTTTTCACACTCTACTCTTACTTCTATAAAGACAAAACAACTGCCCTACAATTAACAGAACATAAATCCTATCTTAACACTATGTTTATTAAACATAAAACCTAATTCAAACATCAAATTTATCGCTTCATATGTGATCGACAATCTTCATACCTCAATTTGCTTTTTTTCGGAAACTCTCCGTCACAACTTCGGGAATAACTTCTGTATTCTTTATTTCTTTTTTGTTTTGTACGGAATTTCTTTTTTCGATCATCGTCAGAATCTGGCATAGTGTCACTATCTTGAGCTTCTTTCTTCAATCTTCGCTTCTTTTCCTTCTTAGATTTCTTTTCTATTTTTTCTAATTTTCTGGAAAATTAAATGTTAGAAACTTTTAAATTTAAACCATTTCAAAATTAACATACTTTAGTAATGCTCTTTTCTGTTTCTTTGTAAGAGACTGTATAAAAGTAGTTTCATCATTTTGATCATTATCTTCCACTAAAAGGTTATGCCTTGCCGATTCTGAAATATTTAAGTGTTGCTTTTTGAGAGCCAAACCATCATCCAACATTTGTTGTACCAACGATTTTTGATCTAATATTGGTGCTGCTTCTAACGATCGAGCTGCACTCATTGATAAACTGTACATCGGACATTCTTTATCTTTAAACATAAGCAAATTTAGTTAATTTAAAATTCTATTTAATTTATATAATCGAAACCTGAAAATGCAAAGTTAAATTACCTGTATTAATGTGTCCCCATTTATGGCACTTAATGCAACGAACATTACGAACTTGAATACCAAAAGGCTGATCCCTAATCTCCTGATCTCCTTTACAGTAGCTTTCACGAGGTGCATTGTATTTTCGTTGCCACTCAAATTTATATTCTGGTTCGGCATCTTCGCGGTCACGCTCCTTCCTTGCACCAGGTGGGGGCTCATACATGAAACTTATACTTAATTTATCTTTGCTGTCCTTGCTTAACATTGCTTTGTTGTCGTGTAGGTCTTGTTCTTTTTCGTACTGTTGCCGCAACTCTTCTTGCTTTTTTTTGTACGCATCTGCTTTCTGTTCGGCCATCCATACCTACAAGATTTATGTTACTCATAATGTTTATGTAGGGTTATAACAATATAAGAATGAATATAGAATGAAAATATTTAAAACTTACTCTTTTCAAGTTGTCCCTGGATGCTGGATGAAAGAATTTTTTACACATGTAGTTATTAAAACCTTTTCCCATATTGATGTTTTAGTGGTTAAATGGTTCTGAATATTTCAATTTTGATAAAATACCCTGGCACTGTTCATCGAAGAACAGAAAAAGAAATTTAGCGCTTTCACAAGGATGACGCACCTTCACTATGTGTCAAAATAGAAAAACGTAATCAGTGTAGCCAAGATGACTGGAAGGTATGGTGTTGTCACTCGAGTTTGATATGGGCGTCACGAAATGGTTTGCGGAGAGATGGCGCAGTAGGTACTAAAAGGACGTTTGCGCGTCAAATTTGAAATCCGCACGCAATGCTATTCTAACCTGACTTTGTTCATACTGTGATATTATACTGTCATAACTCAAGAATTATAAGAACATTATAGTGACAACTATATTCTCAATCATATTTTTCTATAATTCATTATTTATTGCAATATTGAAAAGGTTAATATTTAATATAGCCTGAAAATTTATATCTTCACACTGATTATCACTGTAGTTATTCAACTTCGGGAAAACGATTGTTAATGCGAGGAGGCGGTAAAACTTGGTTTTGATTTTTTTGGGAAATTCGAAAAAAAAACAGATTTCAATGCACTCAGTTTTGACATCGATAAGACTCCAAAAGGCTTATTGCAAAGCAAAAACACGAAAAAAAAATCGAAAACAAAATTGGTTCTGAAAGCAATTTGATGCGCCCGATTTGATGTTTATTATGTGCATGGGTCACGGTGGAATGCTACAGTTTATGTAGTTATAGAATGGAATAACTGTAAGGCATTGTAATTAAAAAAAGAAACATGAAAAACATTGATCATTGACCCATCCCTACTGAAAATATATATAGAAACCTCATATACCTGATAATGTTTTCATCAGGTTGTACCTATATGGTTTTATGCGGTTTTTGAAACAACCAGGTTCATTTTGTATGAGATTTTATGAGGCAACTGAGGTGATTTTCAGTAGGGATATGAATCATACTTTATTGCTTACTCTACATATTTCCTTAAATACTAATTTTTATTGCAATTATTTAGTGAAAGTAGGCAATAGCAGTAGTAAAGTATAAAGATGTAATCGAATTAGAAGACAACGAAGTAACTGCGCAATTTTATTGTAGAATTAATGCAGTGCTATAATGTCGTTTCGGTTAACAGTTGCCTACGAGGGTACCATCTACCTGCACATAATGATAAATGTAATTTAAAACATTAAAAATAGAACAGAAACAAAAATCAGTAGGTACATAATAATACATTAAAATTGTACTGTATTGACAAAATCTATGCGGACAGTCACTCTAGACATAGTGCATCTCTTTAACATTTTAAGTACTTCAAAAGTTTATTATTTACTTGTGTGCGGATAGCGATTATCTTACAAAATTTCAGAAGGGCTCCTGCCTATTACACAGATCACAATAAACATTGTATAATATTCATCTCAAACCTAAGATTTAAATATCTAAGGGTAGCTTGTATAAACCAGGATTAAAACACATAAAATACGTAAAAAAAACATGAAAACATTAAAATCTACGTTAACTAATTTAGTACTTTTTTAGCATGTTAACTTAAGCATTAGACAAGCATTCCAATAAAATATACTTGATATAAACATAAATTCATTAAAAACATCTTTTAGTTATAAAACAATTAATGCGTTTTGCAAGTCTGCAAAAAATTATAATTAAACCATAAACCATACATGACTGCATGTCTGTACGCTTTGAATAAATACAAATGCAGCTTTCACTGAACAAGTAGTCACTATTATATTTGTCGTTGTCCTACTATGATGGCACGTCGACAAGGTAATCATAACACGGGGTTCTCGACCTGGTAATTCTGCCACTGGGATGGTGACATACCAGTTGCAGTTGAGGAATCAACGCATATTTTTGTGGTTATATGTGGCGATGCACACACGATGATTGATAATATGTTGGGATGTACTTTCAGTACAGATTAAGAATCTGAAAATAATAAAAAGTTCCTATAAATATTTGCCCAAAAACTCTTTGTTACCGGGCAAGTTGCAGTCTACAGAAGTGGGAACACTATTACCTCTTCCATAGATTTAATTTCATAAGCAGCTTTTATGGACACATGTTTATAGAATTTACTCTCAAAGTTTTGTGTAAACTATTCTATTCTATCGTATTAAGAAAACACTTATTAGACCTTCATGGCAATTTAATTTTTGAAAAGCATATTATCTCGAAAATTTGTTAGATTTAGAAATTTTCAACATGAAAACATGTTTTTGGGCAATTTTGTATGGAGAATAAGATTTTTCAAAAATATGCTAAAATCTAAAATATGTAGAACATAATTACGTGACCCCCCCCCCCCCATACGAGACACCTCTGGTGTTCTTATTCAAACCAAAATTATTACAAATACATGAATAACTAATTACGTGAATAATGCTCACATTGAAATTTTAAAATTTGAGTGCAATTACTGCAAAAGTTATCTACAAAAAGTGATTAGCCTGGTTTATTTTCAAGAAGCTGTAACCCTATAATGAAGAGTTTTCAGTTTTCAGGCCCTTGTTTATGAGAATTTTTTCGATTATATTTAGATTCTGCATCTATCCTGAAAATTCGTTCCACATGTTATGAATCACACTGTACACCATTGGTTTGGCAAACGAAAACTGTGCAGACTCCATTTAAATGAAGTAAAGGGGCTCTTTTAACTTTTCCTTTATTCGTGTTGTTATGAATCCTAAAAAATATTGCAATCATTATGAGAAACATAATTAAATAGATATAACTATTTAGAAATTGTAGAGTGTATGCTAAATTGTAGTTAATTTAGCATTAGTGTAATTTTAAATTTAACCATCTTTTTCCATTGTAACATGTAGCTGCGTACTAAAATACAAAGGATGTTGATTGTTTAAATTACAGCAAAAGGAAATTTTTATATGCTGTGATTATTATCAACAGTGATCGGAAGTACAATTCTTTTAACTGCCTGAAAATAATTAATTTAAGTATTTCTCAACTTCTTAACTGTGTTTTTACTAGTTAATTGTTATTCTGCATACATATTTGATTAAAATTAAAACAGTAGGTACTTACTCCTCTTTAATTTTCTGCTGGTAGTCTGTCTTTTTACTAAGCTGAAGCTTCTAATAAATTGAGTTTTGTGAGAATTACATCGGTGTGTTAATTAATAAATCACCGAAGTATGCTTTTATTCGTTATTATTTACTTCTTGAACGAATCGAATTGTCTCGTCAACTGTCAGAACATTTCAGGAGGATTAGGTTAAATTCACGGACACTGTCAAAGAGATATACCGTCACTGCTGCCCTCTCGCGGCAATACATTTGTGGGTCCCTGCCAAAACAATGTAAATATTAAAAAGTGAAAACACCAATATCTATATATATATATATTAGCTATCCATGCATCTTGAGTGTAGCCAATCGGTTTCAGAAGAAATTCCACTAGCGGCTACGGCTGACTATAGGGATAAATTTCTACCGTTGGTGGCGCTGCTATCGATGTCACAATGGCTGCGTTGTTCAGTAACGTCTTCATTTATGTACACGTAGGCCTGGATGTAATACGCGAATTGCACGTGAATAGTTTAAAGTTTTTATATAAAATCTGAATATTTCTTCGAATTGTAGCATCACACGTAAGTAAAATAAAATATTAAAGCAATTATTAGTTAAAAAACACCGTCCTCGAATAATTAATGTTGCCTAACATAGCATTACTAAACAATTTTCTAAAGTAACATTTTAATAGCCCGAATTCATTTTTAATTTATTTAAGCTGGTTGACTACTAAATGCTTATTTTTCAGGATCATTGAAGATGAAATTTTTATCTTTAAAATCGCTGTTTGAGCATTTAGAAGCAAGCCCAAGTTCTCGATGTATTACTGAAGGGGTTAGGCATGGCTGTTCTGAACCTAACCGAATGCGACTTTGTTGTGTATTCATCGCATGGGAAAAATTTTTTAAACGTAATTGTTAAACGGGATGATGTGTTTATCCAAAATATGCTAAAAACCTTACAAAATAATTTTTATAACCACATGTTGCATTATATTTGTGAAAATACATAATTTAAATAATAATTAATTAATTAATAATTCCAAATAGGAAAAATTTAATTTTAAATTTCCTATTAATTTTGTTTACATTATTGCTGTATTTTAAAGAATAAAATGTTAATTTTTGTGAAAATATCAAAAAAAGGTAATTATTATTGCTACTATCGTGTGTTTGATATCAAATGAGATCTTTTTTTAAATGAGGTATGTCTATGTCATTTTGGAGCAAATTTAATTGTTCCGGAAATTTGTTGCAATACAATTATAAATAAATCATTCGTTGTTATTAAACAATAACATAAAGATATGTTTTCTTGACCTATTCGTTACTGAATTCCTTTGATTTTCTTGAGATTTCAAGGTCTTGTAGGCGTGTAACACCACTACCTTGTTACGATTTTCAATATAAAATTTTAATTATCGCAATTCAATTTTATTATTACTATTAGAACTTATCATCTGCTAATATTGCCGGCGAAAGATTTACAAAACCACTTTTGGGTTTGGGAAAGGTATGAAAACTAAGCGATGGATTCGCGGATTTTCGGCTATGGCATCCATACACACAACAATTTGTATTGGAAATTTTTTTTTAGAACTTTCAATATTCATTTTACAACAGTGATATTATCATATTAACAATACTCGTGTTAATACTTGTGTCCGCCGTATACCTGTTCTCAAATATTACTGTTGTTGGCGGCCATTACAGTAATTCAATTTATCAACACGGGTGGCGTTTGGTTAAAAATTATCCCCTATAGGCGTTCTGCGCATTTTTCGTGTCAGCGCCTCTAGCGGTAGGTTCTGCAACATCGTTATGTAAACAACGTTTTAAATAGTACTGGACACACATATTTGATGTGAACATTGTAGTTCTTTTAACACCAGTGTTCCCATAGATAAAAAATATAATACTGAGTGTTCCTGTATTTTAAGGCAAGAATAAAGGATTTTATTTAATATTTATTATTGATAAAACATAGACGAATTTGCAGATAAATGGATGTGGCTATTTATTTTGGTTTTCTACCTATTAAACATCAGCACAAAACGTCAGGAAATGTTGAGAAAGGAAGAAAATTAGAAAGAAGAGATTTGGTTTCAATTATGGCTAGAAACTACACGTTTCGTTCTTATTTGAACTCATCAGGTGGACATAATTCTAACCATAATTGAAACCAAAAGCAAACAAGCAGATATATGCCAGAAAGTATAACATTAAAGGGGAATTACACTAGTAACGCCCTCTATTATGTGCGGCGAGGAAAAGTTGCAAAGCAACAAACCGGCAAAGTTGCGATCGGAACCTGCTAAGCAGGTATCTGCGATCGCACCGGCCTCTAAGCACAAAACACAGAAATGCCCGTTTCTGTATTTTGTGCTTAGAGGCCGGTGCGATCGCAGATACCTGCTTAGCAGGTTCCGATCGCAACTTTGCCGGTTTGTTGCTTTACAACTTTTCCTCGCCGCACATAATAGAGGCCATTTCTTTTCATTAAACCTATTAAGGCACCTAGAAGTGGAAGTTAAATCATAAAAAACTCACAAAATTTGTATTTGAAATTGTACTCACTATCTAAGAGAACCATTTTAATTTTGGGAGACTTTTGGGGACCGCTGTTGATTTTGGCAAACCACCTTTGATAAAGGGTACCTATTCTCCCAATGGAGAAGCATTTGGCAGCCCTACCTCTGCACTGCACGTCGATCTCTTCACGAGTGTCCTGTTTAATCTCCAAAAATACACAAAAATTCATTTATTGGTTTTATAGAATGTATAAAAGTATCACGTTTACATATTCGATACATGTCAGATCTACACAATAAAAAAATATGTATAATGGACGGAGTTAAAAATGTCACTTTTACATACAAATTTAAAATGTGTAATAGAAAAATTAATTCCAAAATCAGCCCTAATTTTTACAAACATAACTATTCCAGTATAATTAATAGAACATTCAAAATTGACAATTGTCTTTAAAAATGTAAAAACACTTTTAGTAAGTCGACTTACACTTAGTACTAAAACTATATACAGTATGTTTTTAAAAGTGCACTTACGTTTTGTAATGATACCTTTTAACTTTGTCATTTGGGTCACATTCAGCAAGCAATCTTGTTACTTCAATAGTACAATTTGAAACTAGCGAGACAGCACTGAATGTGTTCTAATAGAACTAGATTGACCTTACCATTAAAAAATAATTAAATCAATAAACAGTGCACAAATAAAATAATCAATAATGCGTTAATGTGGTAAAATATATAACTTGTAGGGACACCACTGCGGAATGCTCCAAAGGTAAATATCTTTATGGTATTTTCAGTTTCTAGCCATGGATTTGAGCCATCGTCAAAATGCATAGGACACTGGTCACCTATTCAAAAATACAACTTTAAATTTCAATTTTAATTAAAATTTCAAAAGTTAACTTTCACTTACGTTCTCTTTCGTACTCCTGTAATTCTATATGTACCCCTGCACCTTCTGTGTAATTTGAAGAATAAACATCTTGTTTAAGATCACAAAATGGTCCAATAGCTGTGGAAAAAAAATAATTCGGCTATGTTTTAAATTATAAGTATATTTTACCTTGCGACATTAAGACACGGTTCAAATCTGCTCGTTGATAAACCCAACAGCGGTATTTTGAGAAGGGATCTAATTCATCGTAAGTAATAAGGTAGGATTTTATATTTTCTTTCCAATATCCGATGCATTTCATTTTGTAATCAGGATCACCTACACAAATATAAATGCAATGCTTTTTGAATTACAACAAAACATTCATTTTCTTAAATGGGAATCATAATCAGCTTCGACATCATGTAAAGGTCATTTTAAAGAGCTTTTCAAAAATACAGAGGGTGGTCCAAAGTTCACCTTTCAAACTTTGGTAGGTAATTCCTTAGAACATTGTAGACAAAATTCCTATGAACATGTGTCCTAAAATGCTTCTGAAGGGAGCTACCGCCCCCTTGAAGAAGTTAATTGAAATTTAAGTTAATATCTCAGACACCGCTTAATATAAAGTAATGAAATTTGGCATACGGTTTAGTACTAGTAAGTGCTGCTATGTAACTGCTTCCAAATAAAATTATTTAAACCAAATGGGTTCCAAACTATGGGGGCTGGGTCATTTTTATTTATTATTTTTGTAATTTTCAATTTTATAGCAATTTGAGTCAGTAATGTGCTTCTATGTTAAAAAATGCATAAAAATGATACTTCTGATTTGTTTTGTACAACTAGCCATATTCCAGAAAAAAATTTTTCTTTTTCAGAATGAGATAAAACTTTTTTTTATTTCGTGCTTCTTTATTAACTTTGGATTCAGAAGACTTAGAGATAATAGATAACAACTAACTAGTAACAAAACATATTTATTACAGTTCTTAAACAATAATGGTTGTCCAAATGGTTGTCACTTTTTCGCATTTTCATTTCAATTTTTATTTGGACAACCATGAATGTAATAAATTAAGAAAAAATAAGCAACTGTGAGAAAATTATAACAAGTAATAACACAACATTTAGATATAGCTTCCTACGGTCGATAAAATGAACCATTTTAGAGAAATATTATTTAAAAGTTACAGTGTACACATGATATAGTATAAAGGGTGATATGCTACAGCGCACAGTTTAAAAGCCACTGTGTGACGTCATCAAGCGTAAAAACAACGGCAAATTAATTGAAGGCAAGTCTGCAGCCGGTGCATTTTAATCGTTTTTTCAACATATAAATATAATAATTTAGTTACAATGATAAAATCCAAATAAAAATCCTCTGGAAAAGTAAAATATTTTACATTGGATGTACCTATTCTCATAATAATATAATGTTCACTAAACAAAAAATTAATTTAAGTGGATCTATAATTTAATACTTACTCTTTGTCTTACTATTATAGTTGGGGCAATTTTTTACATAGCACTTCATAATAAAGTATATAGAGCAGTGATGTGATTTTACCGGTAAAATAAAAAACGGTAAGTAAAATTATTATTTTACCGGTAAAATACCGGTAAAATAAATTTCACGTCAAAAATGATGTCATTGGATTCCTTATGAAAAACCATTTAGTTTGATACTAGATATTGGACAGGTCTACTTAAGACTTGATACCAAAACACAAAAATACAATTATTTATAGTTTATAAAAATATAGCGGTTATGTAACTTACAGTTACAGTTATAATTATTAAAGAATACCTAAATTAAATACAAAGCAAAATGTGATAACGAAAATAAAAAATATGAAGATATAAATCGAAATAAACATTTAGATAAAATAAACTTATACATATAAACATAAAGTTAAACAAACCTAATAAATGTAATTGATGTAACTTTTAATAACAAAAATAATAAATATTTAATATATATTATAATATAATATGATTGGTTTAAAGAAATTAATCTTTATTTAGGTTTCCTACCACAAAACAGTTCTGACCCTTTCCAAGAAAAATAATGCTTTGTTTTGGAGTACCACGAATATCTGCGCCTGCGCGCGGCTATTCGAAATGATTTTACCATTTTACCGGTAAAATGTGATTTTACTTTACCGGTAAAATACCATTTTAATTTACCGGTAAATTACCATTTTACCGATTGGTAAAATACCGAGACTCACATCACTGATATAGAGTAAATCAAACTTACTTTAAACACTAATTTGTTGACAAATTAGTAGCACCTAACCTCTTTATCATTAAAATGATAAAAAACAAGGTTTCTCAACAAGTTTTTACTTTTGCACAGAAGTCGACGAAAATTGATCGTAGGAACAGCATACCATGTTCTATACTCTATCATGCAGTGCACATCAGAAAATACAATCACTCAATGTATTTTATCAAGAAGGTATGTGTCATTTTAAGTAAACAAAAAAACATCAAAATTATACTACAAATTTACCGATTAATGAGTTTGGTCACTGGCCTAATAGCGAATATTCGGCCAGCCTCTAACAGCCTAATAACAAATAATCGGCCAGCCTTTTACAGCCTAATAACGAATATTCGGCCAAAATGCCAAAAATTTTTTGACAAATATTTGGCCAAGTACCAAATCTTGGTCCACCTATTTCACTAAGTACCAAATATTATTCAAGTCGAACCAATTATTCGGCCACGTGCAAACACTTATTGGTAATCAATGCATGGGTTAGTTACGTCACATATGCGTTCCCCATTAGCTACAAAATTATAATTTTGCTTCAATGTATTTTACTTTCGATTAATCCATCAAGATTTGAGAAAATATTGCAATCAGCATTGTTTTCATTAAGTGCATCCAGACTCAAACAAATTTTCAGTTAATCTGAATATTCGGCAACTTCAAGAAATTGCCGAATATTCGACCAGTTATTTGGCCCACCCAATATTAATTTTATGTAGCCCTATTCCATTCAAGCTTATTGCTAAAGCTAAATTATGCACATTATTGTAATAATTAGAAAATATCACATGAAAATGACACCCCAGTTCAAAATCAAATTGATTCAAAGCAATGATTTTTTTTAAATACACCGTTTGATTTAAATCACTATTTAAATCAACTTAATTCAAATCTTCACACCCTGCGCCTGTAGTGACTAAGAGGCACCACGTTCTTTACTGGAGCTCGCGAGATTCTTATTGAAGGAGCAAAACTACATAATATGCACATCACAATGAGTGCCTCTTAAAAAACACGAAGCTGGGTATTTAGACTGTAATAAATAACTTACTGTAAATATCAACTGGGCGCCCAAGATGATCAACAGACAAACAGTAAGTCTCATCAATTGCTATTTCTTTTTGATCAGTGTCACACACAGAAAAGTCTGATATATTCTGCTTGCAGTAAATATTTGGACGAGGACTTAGCGTTACACCACCTAAAATTCTAAAAAAAAATTACGATGTGAAATAAATCAGCGATTTACTTATTTAATCGAACCTTGTTTCGAAAAGAATATCTCCTTTCTGAGTAAAATTAAACTTTCCAGCAACAGGGCAACGAACAGGAACCGGATTTTTTCGTAGGTACAAATCATATTTCCACTTCACTTGATTTGGAAACTGCACCCATGAACAGACGGTATGGAAATTGTCCGTAATAACTGCTATGCCTTTGCGGTATCGAATTACATTATGGTGTTGAGGTACAAAATCAAAGCATATGAAATCTTTTTGACTAAAAATAAAAAATTGCGAAACACGATTTTTGAAAAGTGTTACAAACTGTACCATCCATCAACAGTAAGCCTAGCCATCATAACTCGGGTGTCACGTTGCTCCCTACACACATAAATTGTTTTTCTGTAGCGTCCTTCATCTGGATACCATGTTTCAATTATGTGAGTTTCATTGATGAAGATGTCTGCATCGATATTTGCAGTGTTAATCCAATCACCAGAGAAGTTTTGAGGTAGACGACATCCTGGTTCGACAATCTCTGATTTTACTATAATCAAAACAATTTTTAATTTACAAGACTTATTTTACTAATAATATGCCTACGAAATGACGTTTCATTAGCCTTGCAATGCAACTTGTCATGTTTCTTCCAATAATCATTTTAATTGAATTTTCAATTCTATACCTGGTGTAATGTGCAGCCTTTCTGGACTTTTCTCAACAGTTTTCAAAGTATTACATTCCGCCGTAATCGATACACCAATATACAAATCATCATCTCGATTCTTTAAAAAGCATCGATATTTTTCATCTTTACGAGATTCCTTTGTGTTTGCTACTGCAAAGTAATGATTCTTGTCGACAAACCAATCCCCTAAGCAACTGTATTCAACCACTAAAATATTAAACATTAATTTGTAGCACTATTTCAATTAAAAAGCATAAAATTGTACCTCCGTCAAATGTTCCAGTCATTCCAGGACATTTCTTGTAAGTTATATTAAATTTCTGGTTTGTAATCAAAAACTGTGAACCCGCTGTTTGGCATGAGCGAATATGTGCATCAGGATGATTACATTCACCGGTAAATTTAAACCGGTTTTGATATGCAAAGTTCCAAACACCTTCTAATGATGATCTGCAGTTAACAGGTATGTAATTTTCAGAAAAGAGTGTGATTAATTGTTGGTCCAAGTTTAAACCGCTGCATATGTAATCCACAGAGACTCGATCATCGGGTACATTAACACATGGTGCTGTAAAAAAATTTTACAATTTGAAGTACTGCACTTTGTGGTTATTCCGTAACTTACTTTCTATTTTGTCAAGCACATTGACAGTGCGTACAAGAAATTTAATGCAAGTATAACACCTATTTAGATTAAAAACCATTGTATAGTTTACATGGTATTCTTCTTTCATTGCTACGCAGTGACCTTTCCTCGTCATGGTAGTTGCGTCTAATTCTGTTAAAGTGTTCTGTCCATTTTCCCAAGAAAACCAGGCACCCTGAAGTATAACTGGAATTGTACAGTCTGCATTGCTTTGAGCCACTGTAAAAGATTTAGGTTATTAACTAATTGGAAAAAAACCAACTTGATCCTTTTTAATGTAATTTTACTTTATAGGGCCTACCTAATACGCTAACAAATACAAAAACTACGAAAGATGTTAAAAAATTACAACCACTGCTGAATAAAAACATATTGTCCTTTGGGGCACACCCCTGCATTCATGTAAAACAACGTAAACAAGGCAAGCAATATGTAGTCATCAATTAGCAGTAATGCTATTTGGCACAGCATAGACTTGCGCTGTTATTGTATAGTGGAGCGCCATTATTTATACACGTTTAATTTTATACTGAAACTTTTCTCATACTTTTTAAACAGACCGTGAACATTCGTCGGATAATAATTAAATGAATAAATTTTTTTCTTAAAATTCCGATTATTATTAGTAGTTTCGCTTATTTTGCCAAAATATATTACTCATGTTAACCAATCGGAGAAAAAAACAGAACATAACATAACCTAACAGTTCCGATTATAACTATTAGTAATATTAGTAGTTTTGTTGCGATTTAAAAATGCCTGTAGAAATTACAGTAGGAAGACAAGATCTGTAGAACTTTGTTGAAGGAGTAGAAGACAATTTACGTGTAACTTTATACCAAAGAGATGCAAACGAATTAACAACAGTTGCAAAGGTTTGTCCCCAGAAAAGTGAAATAAACGCGAATTAATTTATTATTATCTATATTAAAATGTACCATAGGACTAGACCGCGTCGTCATTTGGGGATTACACGCACCATAATCAGGCTCGGGCCGATCTGTAGCTTATCTGCCCCAACAAGCATTTGCTCTAAAAGTTTAAGCCAAATTGGTGAAAACTTTTGAAAATTTCGAAAATATTTAGATTTTTTTTAAAACGTTTGAAAATTTTTAATACGTTTTAAAATTCAATAATTAGGCTATTTGACTAATCTAATGTTCTTTTTCGAGCGCGTCTATATTGAAGTAAAGTACCTATCCCTTCCCCCCTTTTTTGACGGACCAATCTCATTTTTGAGGTATTATCCAAGTGGAATATTTTGAGTCTAATTTTGCATTTCTGCGGTAAGTCGTCTTTGCTGAATGATCGCTTTTGCTCGTAATACTACATGATGACCTTGATCACAAAATCTTCCAATAACAAAATTCCTATAGCGAGGAAGGTAAAAGAAGAACGCCAATTTAAATGCTTTTTAAGTGTTTTGAAAAAGTGTTGTTGATTGTGATGTATTCATGTTTGTTGTGGTTTCCCAAATCTTGTAGTACTTTATCGCGTTTCCAAGACGCCATGCTGTATGGTTTTGTCTTTTATGTAAAACTAAATAAATTACAAATTTGTGTTTGTATAGTTTATCTAGAGTCTAGTGCATAATTGCGTTATTTCGTTTTGAAAAATAAGCAAAACTACTAATAGTCCGATAATCAAAATTTTAAGAAAATAATTTAATCATCCGATAGTTCGACGAATATCCAGCGCCTTTTAAAAATGAGCGTGCAATATCACTGGCGAAACAATTCGTCTAGAAGTTACTAACTATGCTTCAAAAATAATTTCCTTTTATATCTTACAGTTTCGACAAATTGACCAAACTTCCTATATATTACTACGCCTGTATATTAACAAAATCCCTGCTTGTGTTCCAAATTTCTCTACCTTCAAACGTCTTTGCGTTCAAACGTCTCTGGGTTCAAACATCCCTCCATTTAAACGTCCCTGCGTTCAAACGTTCCCGCGTTAAAACGGCCGCGTTTAAACGGCGCGTTCAAACAGCTGTTTTATATTACATCACCTCCATCTGTAGATGTCTGTTTCTATTGTTAAGGCACTTGAAAACGGATATAGGAGACAACGCATCTGCACGGGAAAGTCAGTTTATTCCCAAATATAAAGTCGAACGATCTAAATAATATAAACCTTAACAACTCTACAGATCCTCCGGGAGCTCTAACTTGCTTCCGGATCAAACTAACAAACGGTTTGAAGCTCCTCGCTACCGTGATTCCCTTCAAGTGCGAAGCAGTGGCTTCGACATCAGGTGTCGGAAAAGCTTCCCGGCATCACCTGCTTTTTCTCAAACGAATTCGCGCTCACCAAGAACCACCACATGCAAGACCCCTGTCCGGTCTCAACGCAGACCACACCCTTCAAAATTTTCAGCTCGATCTTTGAAATAATTTGTTTATGTAAAACTGCTAGGTTTATTTGTTAATTGTTTGATGTTACAATTGTAAATATAAATTTGGTTTATATAAAATCCATTCCCCCATCTCTTTACGTTAAAGTTCACAACTTTTTTATTTGTGTGCGGCACTGTTAATCTTTTCATACCAGCTTAGTTCTCTAGTTCAAAGTTAACTTTATGAAAACAAATTCTTTAGCAAAACTTTACAAAAAAGAAGGGGAGGTAGATAGATCAACAGTCATTTTTTGCTAACGAGGTTCGGCTAAATAAAATTTTGTTTTTTCTTATATTTTAGTTGATAGAAGCACCACTTTTTGTAGCCCACCCATTACTGATTATTTACAATTTCCTGCAGTCAGATAATAATCTTCTTTTGTTTCAAACATCAATGATGCTATAATTATTAGATTTTTTAAATTACACCATACACGTTTTATAAACATTGTAATAGAGAATTCTTGTATATTTTCACAGCATAGCTTTTATGTGGTTGCATAGTAGTTGTTTTGAAGAAATCGCAGGAAATTTTCCACAAACCCTATTTCTTCCAGGATAACTTGACGGGAAAGAGCTTCCAATTTTTTTTTGAAAGTAAATGTACCAGCGTTGTTAGAAGATATTACATTAGAGCTAAAAGCAAACTTGAGTTTTCAACGTGACGGGACGTCAGTCGAGTCGTCACAAAGTGGCCGAGTTGCGATAAATACCTTATTTAGCTAGATTGGACGTACAGAATTAATTCCTTGGCCACCACGTAGTCCTGACGTAACCCCATTGGTTTTGGTTATTTGAGGTTGTAACGGTTTAATTTCATTCCTACATTTCATTAGCATATTTACAGTTTTCATCTTAAAATTAGTTCATAAAGTTGTAGGTAGATGTCACCATTTTCGCTTTGCCGCTTGTGTAAATTTAAATTTCTTATGTTCCGAAAATGATGTAATAAAGACTGGTGTTTGCACTCTATTCAATTGTTTTCATCCTCAAACTTTGACAATCTCAGGGCTCTTTGTAAGTTTTATCAACAGATGGCGCAGCTGTAAACGTCATTTTTATTTTAAAATAAATTTGAAAAGTAAGAAGTGGTTTTATTTATTTATTATCACGGTAATATTCTAAGCAAAAAATGCCAAAATACTGTTGTTTGTGCGGCCTATCAAAGGGCGATAACAAAACCTTATCATTATTTGCTGTTCCCAAGGTGAATTTACCTATTTTGTTTACCTACGATTGCTAATTTTGATGGAATTACAGACTAAAACAGAACGCGAGAATTGGAGTCGCAATTTTTAAAAGAAAATTCCCGAAAATGGTTTTATTTGTAGTAGGCATTTTAATGACGCCATTCAAATTAAACATAAAAGGCGACTACTCCTTAATAAAGAAAATTTGTAAGACTTTCATCACCATCAGCATTCTTCCGTGATAAAATTAATTTACAAATAAATTTCAGCATGTTTACTGCAGATAAAACTAAGGCGTATGTATCCGACGATAATGAGAGAATATCAGTAAATCAATGGTTTGTATTAAAATTGTGCTTTGTACCAACTTAAGTTTATGCAGTCATTGGAAGTAAAGCGTTACATTTTTAAGTAACGATTCCAGTAACACGTTACCATGGAATACGCTTGTAAATGAGACCACTTTTTTCTAATCCCTGATAAAGAGCAACCATGTAAAGGTATATTTTTGATAAAATCACCACCCAACTGTTGCAACCAGTGTCCAATTTTAAGAAAACATACTAGGCTAGCAAACCTACCTACCTACCTACAGTTGCACGACAATATGTTTGAACCGCCATTATTGTTAAAAATTAATAAAGATTTTTTAAATAAATTAGTTTACATAGCTGTTCTTTGATTTATTTTAATAACCTAGGAAAAAAAATAACATAAAAAATAAAACGAAAAACTATTGTAGTTACATTTTAAAAGTAACTATAAGTAGTTTATTGTAAATAAAACAATTCTTACAACGTTTTCAGTTAGTTATTAACCGTAGCCACACACAGTTCACAAATAAAGAAAAATTAAGAGATGGATGTTAAAAAGTGAAATTTTCCCGTGCAAATTTCCCCTGGCAATGGTCGGTCCACAGCTACAATAGAGAAGTCAGCGACTCAGAGATTTGTAGATAACATTAACGTTGAATTATTAGACATGTATGCAATCCCCTAAAATTTATTCACCGACGTGACCACATAAAAGTTGATAATTTTCAAAAGACCGGTACCCCTGTGAAGGGCGGGTCACACACTGAAACTTTCAGAATAAATCAAAAATGAAAGAAAAATCAGACGATTCCCAGTACAACGATACAACAGGTTTTTTATTTTAGTCTTATAAGTATTTCAACATGTTTACAGGTCATTATCAAAATCAAGTTGATCACACTTTTCAATTAAAAAATATATATTCCAAACTACCTACACAATATTTAAAAGCAATACATTACTCTTTCTACAATATCTTGTACATTAAACTTGGTTGAATATTTAACAAAAGAGATGGGTTTTAAATATCTAATGACGACTAGAATACCTAAATCAATATAATTTAGAAGTAATATTTCAATTTGAGAATTTTAACCACATTAATTATAAATTATTTTAGCATTTTTTGGTATGATAAGAAGCGCAGGTGGATGCAATAGCCATCCTGAATCGTTACAAGTTGGGCAAATATTTAGATTAATGTCTATACACTCTTTGGTCAAACCGCCAAGGAGCAGCAATGTTTCTGTAGGCCACATGTTAAAAACATTGTTAAGTATGGAGAATATCTAACAGAATCCTGAAAAGAAAAAATTGGCATTAATTTTTAAAACTGTGGTGGACAATGACACAAATTTATTAACGGAAGCTTTTACAGACTGCAAAGAAGCGTTTGCTTACCTATGTGGATTTCTAGCAAAGAAATTCAAAAACATGAGCTGCCCAGACTGCAAAATGAACATCGTTGGACATGGTAGTGAGACTTTCAACAAAATCATAACTGAGAAAAGCAGAGGCTTCTTAACATATCCATCAGAGCTCCTTTATAACTTTCTGATTGATGTAGAAGTGGTCGTCAGCCAGATATTTAAAAACGAACTGGAACAGAATGCTTTGATGGTGATTACTGAAGCCATAAACAATCATAAATTCAAATATTTATTGGGATGTCCTTTGCATTCTGAAAACCTCACCCAAGAAATGTTACATAATTTCATTATACTGTGTTTAACACTAACATGTCAAAAAGCTTACAAAACTGCAGTAGTAATTTTTCATAAATTGTTAAGCATCAATTATATAAATTTAATTTCACTTACCTATTATCATAAATTAAGAAGCTATTAGTCTATTAACTATTGTTAATACGGTTTCCTTTTGGGATTTGCACTATAAAACCAGCTTATTGTGGTGACTTGTCTGTCCCATATTGTTGGTTGTCGGTATTTTGTGGATTATGCCTTTTTTTCAACTAAAACCCACCACAAAAATAACTACAATATAAACATTACTTATACATGCTGAATAAATGTTTCACTTACTTGCATATTTCTTAATAAAAGTAGAAACGAATTTAACTAGTTAACCTAACCTTAATAAATAAGTGTTGTGCACATGTTCAAAAAGCGCCAAATTTGAAATATACCTTAAATTTGAAGTTTTAAAAGCGCCATCTATGCGCAAATCTTATAAAGAGCCCTGAGATTGTCAAACTCGGAGGATGAATTTTTTATATGGGCAAACAGTGAAAGTTGAATCACCATACTCTTTATACATCACTGTTCCGAAATTTTGGTTATTTTGTATTTGGCGTAGTGGTGATACAATTATTTTTGGAGGGGAACTTCCTTTAATAAGATTTCTGCTTTTAAAGTAGATGGTCGATTTTTCGAGTTTTGCTGGTAAAAAAAGGGTGTATCAAGAGCACTTCGTGTAGTTTCGAGCAGAATTGTTATCTGGATCCATCTTGTGCATCTTTTATTAAAAGTAGTTTGGGGCAATCGTTTTGAATTTGTGAAGAATTTTTAACCCCATTCGAAAACCAATTTATTGGGATTTTTGGAAGCATGGTCGAAAATCATTTTCTTTGAGCCAGCCCAACACCTCATGGTGAGTTTTCTGATTTCACTTTATGAATTAGTTTTACTAAACAAGTTTTGTTTCTTTTAGGCTTTTCTTTTCCTTTTCTTTTCGTTTTTTTCTATCTTATTTAATCAATTAATTTATTGATTGACTTACCGATCGATTTATTTCATCGCTTTCCGTTACTTATTTGGTACACACGATTTCGGTTGTACAAAACACCTGGAAAATCACTTACAGTCATCGCCGTGTGATTACAACCTACACGAATCTATATTATATGTGTGAGTACGATTTACATGTGGATGTACCTGATTACTACGAAGTTGGCTCCCAGGAATTTGAATTGTTGGTGAACTGTATCGTTATGGAATGTGGAATCTGTTGAAGTTTATCTTAGGCAAATTTAGGAATTTTGATATCGCTTTACATCTATCAGTGCCTTCCAAGGATTTCCCACGTAACCATAAGGTCAGTGTGTTCCTGTTTATTACCTTGTACTGCCGTTATTTCGTGGTGCGACTGATAACAACGTTTCGTCTAAAAACGAGTATTCTATATTATTTATGTATTACAATTTAAAACATTTATCACATTTGTATATTCTGTACAGTGACAAATCGATTACCTTAGTCAATGTAAAACTGTTTTATAACAAAATCTCAGTAACGAGTTCTGACATACGTTTTACGTATAAAGACAAATTGTTTCGCAAATTCTTTGTTTATGTTTAATTATTAAAAGTTTCCAATTTTGTGTATCAACTCTGGACCTTCCTTTCATTGTAATTATAGTAATCATTTGTATTATAAGCATCTTTAGTAGAATACTTCGTGTTACTGTAAATGGATACGAGTTAGTTCGAGGTCACTTTATTCATAAATACAACTTAGTTGTGGAAATATTCTTACTTACATGGTCTTTTGGACATAATTTTACTTAACTTTTGGTTAATTATATTTTGGGTTTCCTTGCAGGAAATTATTTATATTTATAATTTTACAGTTTCCAAATTTTAGGTTATGTTATTTTATAAACAAGTTGCAACGTAATTAGTTTGCCGCTACTGTTGGTAACGGTAGTTTAATTAGCAGTGTTTATTGTAGATACATTTTTTTTCTTGTGTATATAAGTCGGTCTGAGATTCAGATATTATACTTTACTTTCAAGGTTTCAAACCAAACAATTTTTGTACAATTACGAAAACAGTTCTTTATTCCAAATTATTTTATTTATTTTACAGGAGAATAACTGCGGACTTATTGCAATTACATTTAAGGCGTGGTAATTATTTCTTAACGAGTATTACAGTTTGTTATTACAAACTCAGTAGGGGGTTAGTTCTACGTAAGGCCTTACTGAAATAACTCTATTTCAGAATTTTTTTCTTTATTAAGAATTCAACTATACCGTACATGCTTGAATACAAGGTGTCATATAACGAGTACATTGGTTCGCAGGGATTGTTATCCAAGTTATTGGTTTATTGGTTTACTTCTTTTATTGGAACTTGTTTTCTAATTAATATCTTATTACTTATTTTGTTCTTAACACAAGATACATACATATATATTGATTAGTTTTGATTTAATTTTATTGTATTAAATATTTTCATGGCAAGTTATCTTTTGGTATATGTGTAATTCTGATACCTTGCAGATTATTATTAATTCAAATTATATAATTATTTCTTGTGTTAAAAGATTTGCGTTTTATTTAGCTTATGTGTAGAAACACTTCGATCTCTAGCTTATCTTATCTGGTTAAGACTTTACTGGTAAGTAGTTTCTTGAGCAAAAGAAAAGTCTTTGGCGCCCATTTAAAATTTTATAAATCTGTTATTTTTGAACCTGTCGGTACGCTGACCCTATCTGCCGAATCTACGACCTCGCTGAGCTTAGTCGAGTACTTTCTTGTTCTCGTTCTTAAAGGTCAGCACCAGAACTTTAAGAAAGAAAAGAACGTGGCAAGAAATTGGCGCTCCAACGTGTCAGCCCCGATTTTCCCAATTGGAATTTTGAAGTTACAATTTTTAATCACTGTAACTATTTTATTTTGTTAGAATTTTGCACAAGCTATTTTTTATTGTTATTTTAAATTTATTATTATTACTATGGCAGGCAAAATTTTGGTTAATTATTTAAAGAAAGATGAATTGCAACATGAATTAAAAGTCAGAGGCGTAACATGTACTACTCAAGCTGTTTCTGAAATGCGTGCAACTCTGCGATCTTTACTACGCTTAGAAAAATTAGGTAATGCAGTCTCTAAAGCTACACATACGGCTGAACCAACAACGGAACTCGCAACAGTTACGACAAAAATTGAAGAGATCTCGAAATCCATTCAAGATTTTACCGATCGAATTCCTCCGAAGGATGTTAACCGTTTGGAAACTCGTTTGATGCACTACGTTCGACGTATTGATAAAATCTCTACTGAAGCGTTAGATCCCGAAACTACCCAACTACGTTCAGACTTGTTGGCAAAAGCTTTAATGTTACTGGATGTTCTTCAGAAGCCCAGCAAACGTCGTGAGTCTTTGAATGTTAGTAATATGCTACAGTCAGAGAGTGGTGATGAATCTGAAACCTCAGAAAGTTCTTCAAACGATAATGCTGCATCGAAGCCATTAGCTCAACCTTCCTGTTTGACTTCGACTCATAATGTGCGCTCGCAGCCAGTTAGCAAATGGAACTTGAAGTTTACTGGTGATGGTAAAGGAATGACCATCCACAATTTCCTAGAACGAGTTGAAGAATTGAGAATAGCTCGGAATGTATCAATATCGGAACTCTTTGAATCAGCTATCGACTTATTCGATTCCAAGGCGTTGTCATGGTACCGTTCGAATCGTTCTCGAGTAACTAATTGGGAAGAGCTCTCGGAATTATTGCTACAACATTACCAACCTCCTGATTATAAATTTCGGTTATTTCAAGAAATTTTAGAAAGAACACAAGATCAATCCGAAAGTATTGTAGATTACCTGTCTTGTATGTCATCCATGTTCAAGCGTTACGGCACTGTACCTGAAGATATTAAATTAGACATTGTTACTAGAAATTTAGCACCGTATTATCATACACAATTACCCGAGATTACTTCATGGCAACAACTTGAAGGGGTATGTTTGAAGTTAGAAGTTAGAAAGTTTCGTGTTGAACATTATCGACCTCCATCGAGAAGACGTCAGAATTGCGTAGATCCTGATTTTGCGTACGTGGCATCATCGCATGATAGTCAACCCAGTATTAACGTTATTGCAGAAGTTAGTGAAGTACGTTCAGCTACTCCAAGACGCGTTGTCTGTTACAATTGTCAGCAAGAAGGTCATATTTATCGTAATTGTACTGCTCCTAAAAGATATCGTTGCTTCAAGTGTGGTCATCCAAATGTTTCCGTCAAGAATTGTCCAAATTGTACTACTTCGGGAAACGGACCAAGGAGAACCTAGATGGTCGTGCAGATTTCTCCTCGACAATTTCAACGACTACCGCTACTTCTCAAAATGTATTACGTAACAAGGTTCTTTTAGACTACATAATCTCCCATGCAGAAGGTGATCAACGACCTTATTTACAAGTTTCGATTCTTGGATATCCTATACTTGGACTCTTGGATTCGGGTGCTACTTGTACAATTGCTGGAACATCAGGTTGGGAAATACTATTGAAACTCGGTCTGAAATTAAACAAGATAGAAACATTGACTTGCACGGTCGCAAATGGACAAACATGCTCAAGCATTGGCTACATTTGTACCCCAATCCAATTGATGGAAAAACTTTGTGTGTTGAACATTTTAATCGTCCCAGACTTACCTCATAAACTCATTCTAGGTACAGATTTTTGGTTAACCATGGACCTTGTCCCAGATCTTAAAAGAGATGTTTGGCACTTTGGATCAACTACCTTGCCTCCCATCTGTAATGTTGACTGTATTAAGAGTGGTAGTGATTTGACTATTGAACAACGTACTGCTCTCGAACAGCTTCTTAATGAAAGATTTAAACTTATGGGAACCGCTGTAGGACGCACCAATGTTACTGAACATGAAATTATAACAGAATCTCCACCTATCAAGCAGAGATATTATCCAGTTTCTCCCATGAAGAAGCAGATCATTGATGATGAAATAGCCAAAATGCTTGCAGACGATATTATCGAGCCATCAAAAAGTTCTTGGGCGAGTCCTGTTTTATTAGTGCCGAAGAAAGATGGAACCTACAGGTTTTGTGTAGACTACCGTAAATTGAATTCAGTAACTAAGAAGGATGCTTATCCGTTACCCTGGGTTAGCGCGATATTAGACCGGTTACGAGACGCTAAATATTTAAGCTCTATGGACATAAAATCTGCATATTGGCAGGTACCGATGAAGGAGTCTTCACGTGAATTTACAGCGTTTACTGTTCCTGGTGGATTATATCATTTCAAGAGGATGCCATTCGGTCTCTCAAATGCTCCCGCGACTTGGCAGCGTTTAATTGAAGCTGTTTTAGGAGCTGACCTTCAACCTCATGTTCATTGTTATCTTGACGATATTGTGATCACTTCATCTACTTTTGAACACCATTTAGAAATTCTCTCCAAAGTGTTTGATCGTCTTCATGCCGCTGGACTGACCGTTAGTAAAGACAAATGTCAATTTTGCCGTCCTCAGTTATTATACCTTGGGTACATCGTTGATAAAGATGGATTGCGGGTGAACCCTGAAAAGGTAGAAGCTATACTAAATGTACCATCTCCTAAGAATGTTTCAGAGGTACGACGTTTTATAGGTATGGCTCAGTGGTATCGCCGCTTTATTAAAAATTTTTCTACTACTACTGCACCCTTAACCAATCTTATAAAGAAAAACATTACCTGGAAATGGTCCGAAGAGTGTGAAAATGCTTTTAAGTCAATCAAGGAATGCCTTGTCACCGCACCGGTGTTACAGTGCCCAGATTTTTCTAAAACCTTCATTCTCCAGACAGACGCATCGGCTTATGGAATAGGCGCAGTCCTCACACAGAATTTCGATGATGGTGAGCGTGTTATTTGTTTTCTATCGAGGTCCCTCACGAAGCAAGAGCGGAATTATACGACTACAGAACGCGAATGTTTAGGGGTCATATGGGCTGTGGAGAAATTACGTCACTATTTAGAAGGTGTTAGATTCATAGTTATCACAGACCATTACTCCCTGTTATGGTTAAACCGTATGCAAGATCCTGTAGGACGTTTGGCTCGTTGGGCAGTTAGATTACAACCCTTTGATTTTGAATTGGTACATAGAAAGGGCAAAGAGCATATCGTGCCAGATTTTTTGTCCCGTTCAGTTGCAGTGGATAGTGTTGATATCCAGATTACCGACAATTTCCAGGATACTAAGGACACTTGGTATCTTACCATGTTAATTCAAGTGGAAAATCATCCGAATAAATATTCCCAATGGAGAATCGAGAATAAAAAACTTTTCAAATATGTTAAATGTCGCATTCCTGAGTTGTCACAAGAACAAGACTATTGGAAGATCGTCGTTCCCAAAGATTATAGAAAGCACATTATTCAACATCATCATGATGATGTAACTTCAGGTCATGTAGGAATATATAAAACTTTTTGGAAAATCCACAATCGTTATTATTGGCCCAAAATGAAGGCTGATGTTGTAAAATATATTCGTTGTTGTAAAGTGTGTGCTGAACAGAAGCCTGAACAGAAAGCACCTGCAGGATTAATGGGTTCGAAACCAGAAGCTACTCGTCCCTGGCAGTTAATTTCCTTAGATTTCATTGGCCCTTTACCTCGATCAACATCGGGTTTTACACATATTCTTGTAGTTTCCGATTATTTTAGCAAATTTGTTGTCCTCTTTCCAATTCGTGCCGCTACAGCAAAGAATTTAATTAAAAGCGTTGAAGAAGGAGTATTTTTAGTGTATGGTGTACCTCAGTATATCATTTGCGACAATGGAGTACAGATGCGGAGTAAAGAATTTCGTAAACTTTGTGAAAAGTATCACACAAAAATATTATTTACTGCGTTATATTTACCTCGTGCAGATCCGTGTGAACGAGTAAATAAAGTTATAAAGACCATGTTATCTGCTTATGTTAAAGAAAACCATCGCAAATGGGACATTTATTTAGCTGCTATTGCCTGCGCCATTAGAACTTCCAGACACGAAACTATTGGTTATACACCCTTTTATGTTAATTACGGTCGAGAATACGTTACTTATGGAGACCAATATGTTGAGCGAGAAAACAAGATCCCTTTGACCAGTGAGATCTTGAAACGTCAGGAAGGATTTCGTCGGATGTACGAAGATATTCGTCATAAAATGCAATCCGCTTATGAACGTAATCGCCGTATTTATAACTTACGTCGCCGACCAGTTCAGTATGAAGTTGGACAATTAGTATGGCGAAGGAATAAAGTTCTTTCTAATGCATCAAAATATTTTTCTTCTAAGTTAGCACCTACTTTCGTTGGTCCGTATAAAGTTCGAAAGAAATTGGGAAGTTGGACTTATAAATTGGAAGATGATAATGGTAACCCCGCTGGTAATTGGCATGTGCAAGATTTGAAGTTATATCAAGAGGATTAGTGTTGTTTTGCGTCATGTATGTTCTCTTCTTTATTCCTTCTAGTAGTTTCTTTCTTTATTTTGGTTGTCGGTAAATTTGGGAAATTTACCTCTGTTGAGTAGAGGGGGGAGTGTAACGGTTTAATTTCATTCCTACATTTCATTAGCATATTTACAGTTTTCATCTTAAAATTAGTTCATAAAGTTGTAGGTAGATGTCACCATTTTCGCTTTGCCGCTTGTGTAAATTTAAATTTCTTATGTTCCGAAATTTTGGTTATTTTGTATTTGGCGTAGTGGTGATACAATTATTTTTGGAGGGGAACTTCCTTTAATAAGATTTCTGCTTTTAAAGTAGATGGTCGATTTTTCGAGTTTTGCTGGTAAAAAAAGGGTGTATCAAGAGCACTTCGTGTAGTTTCGAGCAGAATTGTTATCTGGATCCATCTTGTGCATCTTTTATTAAAAGTAGTTTGGGGCAATCGTTTTGAATTTGTGAAGAATTTTTAACCCCATTCGAAAACCAATTTATTGGGATTTTTGGAAGCATGGTCGAAAATCATTTTCTTTGAGCCAGCCCAACACCTCATGGTGAGTTTTCTGATTTCACTTTATGAATTAGTTTTACTAAACAAGTTTTGTTTCTTTTAGGCTTTTCTTTTCCTTTTCTTTTCGTTTTTTTCTATCTTATTTAATCAATTAATTTATTGATTGACTTACCGATCGATTTATTTCATCGCTTTCCGTTACTTATTTGGTACACACGATTTCGGTTGTACAAAACACCTGGAAAATCACTTACAGTCATCGCCGTGTGATTACAACCTACACGAATCTATATTATATGTGTGAGTACGATTTACATGTGGATGTACCTGATTACTACGAAGTTGGCTCCCAGGAATTTGAATTGTTGGTGAACTGTATCGTTATGGAATGTGGAATCTGTTGAAGTTTATCTTAGGCAAATTTAGGAATTTTGATATCGCTTTACATCTATCAGTGCCTTCCAAGGATTTCCCACGTAACCATAAGGTCAGTGTGTTCCTGTTTATTACCTTGTACTGCCGTTATTTCGTGGTGCGACTGATAACAACGTTTCGTCTAAAAACGAGTATTCTATATTATTTATGTATTACAATTTAAAACATTTATCACATTTGTATATTCTGTACAGTGACAAATCGATTACCTTAGTCAATGTAAAACTGTTTTATAACAAAATCTCAGTAACGAGTTCTGACATACGTTTTACGTATAAAGACAAATTGTTTCGCAAATTCTTTGTTTATGTTTAATTATTAAAAGTTTCCAATTTTGTGTATCAACTCTGGACCTTCCTTTCATTGTAATTATAGTAATCATTTGTATTATAAGCATCTTTAGTAGAATACTTCGTGTTACTGTAAATGGATACGAGTTAGTTCGAGGTCACTTTATTCATAAATACAACTTAGTTGTGGAAATATTCTTACTTACATGGTCTTTTGGACATAATTTTACTTAACTTTTGGTTAATTATATTTTGGGTTTCCTTGCAGGAAATTATTTATATTTATAATTTTACAGTTTCCAAATTTTAGGTTATGTTATTTTATAAACAAGTTGCAACGTAATTAGTTTGCCGCTACTGTTGGTAACGGTAGTTTAATTAGCAGTGTTTATTGTAGATACATTTTTTTTCTTGTGTATATAAGTCGGTCTGAGATTCAGATATTATACTTTACTTTCAAGGTTTCAAACCAAACAATTTTTGTACAATTACGAAAACAGTTCTTTATTCCAAATTATTTTATTTATTTTACAGGAGAATAACTGCGGACTTATTGCAATTACATTTAAGGCGTGGTAATTATTTCTTAACGAGTATTACAGTTTGTTATTACAAACTCAGTAGGGGGTTAGTTCTACGAATGATGTAATAAAGACTGGTGTTTGCACTCTATTCAATTGTTTTCATCCTCAAACTTTGACAATCTCAGGGCTCTTTGTAAGTTTTATCAACAGATGGCGCAGCTGTAAACGTCATTTTTATTTTAAAATAAATTTGAAAAGTAAGAAGTGGTTTTATTTATTTATTATCACGGTAATATTCTAAGCAAAAAATGCCAAAATACTGTTGTTTGTGCGGCCTATCAAAGGGCGATAACAAAACCTTATCATTATTTGCTGTTCCCAAGGTGAATTTACCTATTTTGTTTACCTACGATTGCTAATTTTGATGGAATTACAGACTAAAACAGAACGCGAGAATTGGAGTCGCAATTTTTAAAAGAAAATTCCCGAAAATGGTTTTATTTGTAGTAGGCATTTTAATGACGCCATTCAAATTAAACATAAAAGGCGACTACTCCTTAATAAAGAAAATTTGTAAGACTTTCATCACCATCAGCATTCTTCCGTGATAAAATTAATTTACAAATAAATTTCAGCATGTTTACTGCAGATAAAACTAAGGCGTATGTATCCGACGATAATGAGAGAATATCAGTAAATCAATGGTTTGTATTAAAATTGTGCTTTGTACCAACTTAAGTTTATGCAGTCATTGGAAGTAAAGCGTTACATTTTTAAGTAACGATTCCAGTAACACGTTACCATGGAATACGCTTGTAAATGAGACCACTTTTTTCTAATCCCTGATAAAGAGCAACCATGTAAAGGTATATTTTTGATAAAATCACCACCCAACTGTTGCAACCAGTGTCCAATTTTAAGAAAACATACTAGGCTAGCAAACCTACCTACCTACCTACAGTTGCACGACAATATGTTTGAACCGCCATTATTGTTAAAAATTAATAAAGATTTTTTAAATAAATTAGTTTACATAGCTGTTCTTTGATTTATTTTAATAACCTAGGAAAAAAAATAACATAAAAAATAAAACGAAAAACTATTGTAGTTACATTTTAAAAGTAACTATAAGTAGTTTATTGTAAATAAAACAATTCTTACAACGTTTTCAGTTAGTTATTAACCGTAGCCACACACAGTTCACAAATAAAGAAAAATTAAGAGATGGATGTTAAAAAGTGAAATTTTCCCGTGCAAATTTCCCCTGGCAATGGTCGGTCCACAGCTACAATAGAGAAGTCAGCGACTCAGAGATTTGTAGATAACATTAACGTTGAATTATTAGACATGTATGCAATCCCCTAAAATTTATTCACCGACGTGACCACATAAAAGTTGATAATTTTCAAAAGACCGGTACCCCTGTGAAGGGCGGGTCACACACTGAAACTTTCAGAATAAATCAAAAATGAAAGAAAAATCAGACGATTCCCAGTACAACGATACAACAGGTTTTTTATTTTAGTCTTATAAGTATTTCAACATGTTTACAGGTCATTATCAAAATCAAGTTGATCACACTTTTCAATTAAAAAATATATATTCCAAACTACCTACACAATATTTAAAAGCAATACATTACTCTTTCTACAATATCTTGTACATTAAACTTGGTTGAATATTTAACAAAAGAGATGGGTTTTAAATATCTAATGACGACTAGAATACCTAAATCAATATAATTTAGAAGTAATATTTCAATTTGAGAATTTTAACCACATTAATTATAAATTATTTTAGCATTTTTTGGTATGATAAGAAGCGCAGGTGGATGCAATAGCCATCCTGAATCGTTACAAGTTGGGCAAATATTTAGATTAATGTCTATACACTCTTTGGTCAAACCGCCAAGGAGCAGCAATGTTTCTGTAGGCCACATGTTAAAAACATTGTTAAGTATGGAGAATATCTAACAGAATCCTGAAAAGAAAAAATTGGCATTAATTTTTAAAACTGTGGTGGACAATGACACAAATTTATTAACGGAAGCTTTTACAGACTGCAAAGAAGCGTTTGCTTACCTATGTGGATTTCTAGCAAAGAAATTCAAAAACATGAGCTGCCCAGACTGCAAAATGAACATCGTTGGACATGGTAGTGAGACTTTCAACAAAATCATAACTGAGAAAAGCAGAGGCTTCTTAACATATCCATCAGAGCTCCTTTATAACTTTCTGATTGATGTAGAAGTGGTCGTCAGCCAGATATTTAAAAACGAACTGGAACAGAATGCTTTGATGGTGATTACTGAAGCCATAAACAATCATAAATTCAAATATTTATTGGGATGTCCTTTGCATTCTGAAAACCTCACCCAAGAAATGTTACATAATTTCATTATACTGTGTTTAACACTAACATGTCAAAAAGCTTACAAAACTGCAGTAGTAATTTTTCATAAATTGTTAAGCATCAATTATATAAATTTAATTTCACTTACCTATTATCATAAATTAAGAAGCTATTAGTCTATTAACTATTGTTAATACGGTTTCCTTTTGGGATTTGCACTATAAAACCAGCTTATTGTGGTGACTTGTCTGTCCCATATTGTTGGTTGTCGGTATTTTGTGGATTATGCCTTTTTTTCAACTAAAACCCACCACAAAAATAACTACAATATAAACATTACTTATACATGCTGAATAAATGTTTCACTTACTTGCATATTTCTTAATAAAAGTAGAAACGAATTTAACTAGTTAACCTAACCTTAATAAATAAGTGTTGTGCACATGTTCAAAAAGCGCCAAATTTGAAATATACCTTAAATTTGAAGTTTTAAAAGCGCCATCTATGCGCAAATCTTATAAAGAGCCCTGAGATTGTCAAACTCGGAGGATGAATTTTTTATATGGGCAAACAGTGAAAGTTGAATCACCATACTCTTTATACATCACTGTTCTACGTAAGGCCTTACTGAAATAACTCTATTTCAGAATTTTTTTCTTTATTAAGAATTCAACTATACCGTACATGCTTGAATACAAGGTGTCATATAACGAGTACATTGGTTCGCAGGGATTGTTATCCAAGTTATTGGTTTATTGGTTTACTTCTTTTATTGGAACTTGTTTTCTAATTAATATCTTATTACTTATTTTGTTCTTAACACAAGATACATACATATATATTGATTAGTTTTGATTTAATTTTATTGTATTAAATATTTTCATGGCAAGTTATCTTTTGGTATATGTGTAATTCTGATACCTTGCAGATTATTATTAATTCAAATTATATAATTATTTCTTGTGTTAAAAGATTTGCGTTTTATTTAGCTTATGTGTAGAAACACTTCGATCTCTAGCTTATCTTATCTGGTTAAGACTTTACTGGTAAGTAGTTTCTTGAGCAAAAGAAAAGTCTTTGGCGCCCATTTAAAATTTTATAAATCTGTTATTTTTGAACCTGTCGGTACGCTGACCCTATCTGCCGAATCTACGACCTCGCTGAGCTTAGTCGAGTACTTTCTTGTTCTCGTTCTTAAAGGTCAGCACCAGAACTTTAAGAAAGAAAAGAACGTGGCAAGGTATAATACCTCTTACAACCATCGAAGATATAAAAAATCGGATTAACTAAATAAAGCGTTTCATGACAACAAAGCGTATATACAGTCAAAATATTCGTTCAAATAAAGTATACGTAAATCTTTGAACGACATCACGTACATTAACTAAATAGTTTTCATTTGTAAAGGTTTTTATAATATTTGTTGTTATTAACTTTAGCTTGAGTTTCACTGTTTACCAACACAGGTTATAATGTACTTCATGTTAAAACACCTGGCCGACTGACATTAGAGTTTGTTAATGTGGGGTATAAAAGTTTTATGCTATTGAAATGAAGAAAATGCTAAAAGTAGGTATACAGGGTGTGGCAGGGTGTTGAATATCGGAGTGGCATAGAAAACTTATATTTTTTAAATTAAACACCCTGTATATTTTTGCAAATTATTATTTGCCTTTTAATTTGCTTTCCGACTGTTTTTGGTTTTTTAATTCCGTTGCGGTGTTGCCAAGTTATTCAACTTTTTTCTGTAAATTTGACATTTGCAGACCTTACTATTAAAATTTGTATATGCCGTATTTTTACAGATTATACAATTTTTTTTGGGAAATATTAGTCAAGACCATGTGCTATTTTTCAAATGTTTTAAAGTTAAATTTAGTTATACAGGGTGTTTGTTGCCGCGCTCCAAAGTTTTCTAACTTTAATGTGTCATAACTTAATTTTTCCAAATGAAACTCCCAAAGTATTATTTAATTTTTGAGTTTTACTCTAAATTTCCCATCAAACGTCTATTACATTCCTTATACCTATCTCTACTAGTTTTCCTTGTTTTTTCGATTTTAATTTTATTTAGACAATCTATTCAAGTTTACCGCACAGTATTACTTTAAAACAAACGAAACGTGATTTGAGACAGAAGATTTAAATTTTATTTAATCAATTACATTACATTACAGCTTGTGATTATTCACAATAGCTGTTCAAAATGTGTCCTTTCGTTATGCAAACACAAACCAATTCGTTCGCGAAATGCTGCTTGTACTCTACTTAACATCTCCACTGTAACTTGTCCAAAAGCCCGTATTACACGTTGCTGCATGCTTTCATAGGTAGTTGGTAGTTCCTGATACACCAGATTTTTTTGTGTAACCCCATAAAAAGAAATCCAACGGGGTTAGGTCTGGAGATTGGGCTGGCCAAGCCATCGGTCCTCCTCTTCCTATCCACCTTCTTTCGAATCGGTGATTTAACCACTCCCGTACTGCGGCGCTATAATGTGCAGGAGCACCATCATGTTGTAGCCGCATATTTCTTCTAGTTATTAGTGGTACATCTTCTAACAATTCCATAAAATCATTGTTCAGAAAGTTGTAATAGGTTTGTCCGGTCAATGTGCGATTAATGAAATATGGACCAATCATATGCGTGTCGATAATGCCACCTCAAACGTTTACAGACCACCTATTTTGGCGATGGGTTTCAAAAACAACGTGCGGATTGCTATCAGAGTAATAATGATAATTATGACGGTTGACAAATCCATTGTTATGAAACGTAGCTTCGTCTGTCCATAAAATTAAATTGTAAAAATCAGGTTCTGTCTGTAATTTATTTAAAACAAGCTGACAGAAATTTACCCGTTTGTGATTGCATAACAAAGGTACACATTTTGAACAGCTATCGTGAATAATCAGAAGTTGTAATGTAATGTAATTGTTTAAATAAAATTAAAATCTTTTTTCTCAAATCACTTTTCTATTTATTTTAAAATAATACTGCGCGGTCTAAATAAAATTAAAATCAAAAAAACAAGGAAAACTAGTAGAGATAGGTATAGGGAATGTAATAAACGTTTGATGGGAAATTTACAGTAAAATTAAATAATACTTTGGGGGTTTCATTTGGAAAAATCAAGTTATGGCACATTAAACATTAAAGTTCAAAAACTTAGGACCGCGGCAACAAACATCCTGCATAACCAAATTCAACTTTAAAACATCTGAAAAATAGCACATGGTCTTGACTAATATTTCCCAGAAAAAAATTCCTAAATCTGCAAAAATACGACTTGTACAGATTTTACTAGTATAAGGTCTGCAAATGATAAATTTACAGAAAAAAGTTGAATAACTTGGCAACACCGCAACGGAATTAAAAAAACAAACAACAGTCGGAAAGCAAATTAAAAGGCAAATAATAATTTGCAAAAATATACAGAGTGTTTAATTAAAAAAATATAAGTTTGCTATGCCACTCTGATATTAGACACCCTGTATAATGCAAAATATTTTTATGTGATAGTACACACGATTCCGAATAACTTTTATTCAAAAAAGTTTTTTCTATCTCTAATACGTAACCTGCAATCGACCAATTATAGCGGGCTGCCGCACCCTGTATATAGTTTGCATTTCATCAGTTTCTTATCACTTGAAACTTTTATTAGGTAAGTAAACGAGGGATTTATTATATTCATCAGACATTGGACTAGAGGATTCAATTTTAGGGCACATTTACCTTGTGGTTATTGTTAGTGAACCGAAGCTGTACAACAATAATATTTCTCAAGAAGAAACACCTAAACACCACTTCAGGAAATCCCGAACTAGCCAGACCTAAAGCAAATAGTACTCGAAAACTTTGAATAAACAAATTCATCTCCCTAATGAATTTCATCAAATAAGCTAACTGTTTTGGTTTGTTTTTCTCCACCGCAAATGATTGTTTTATTCTGAATGTTATAAAAAATAATTTTTGTACAAATTTAAATTACTCCTTATGATTTTTAATTTTTTCTTATTCGTATTTTAAAAGCGCGCTGATGGCATCAGTAGCTGATGCAATATTTTCTTTTAAGAAGTAGCTTTTGTGCTAGAAGGGTGTGTGAAGTCAAGTGCTCTTGGGCTGTTCTACATTCTCGTAATGAATTCTACGCCTGCACAGGATATCAAAGGTTGTAGTACAAAGGCTTCAATTAAACAGGAAAGACATAGCTATTGGGTAGTTAAATATTAAGATATATTGAGGTACTTTTGGTCAAGAGAAAAAAAGGGTTTCTTCGAACATAATAATCTTCGCCTTTTTCATAAAATGAATCATTTACTATTTTCCAAATGAATCTTTTATACTGAAATGCCAGTCAGTGCATCTGGGAAATTCACATCGCCTAAATTGTTGGCATTCATCCCTTAATCAAGTAAGTATTTAGCTAGAAAATTGTGTTCCATGCATGCTATCAGCTAATAGCGGAAGACAACGTCTCCCATTTGTGCCACTGAATTCAACCAGTATATGATTTCCGCAGAGGAATTGGTTTGAAACCTTTATTAACAAGGGAGATCAAAGTTGGGCAGGATTGTGAACTCGAAACAAACGGCGGCGGTTAGTGTGCCGACGTCGGCTTTTGAACGTCTCGTTCGTTTGTACTGAGAGGAAGTGCTTTGATTACTGTAGGATTCTCTCTTTTTGGTTCAATCGGGATCGAGGAGCAGCAAAAAAATTAATAAAATTACACGCCTTCGTGATCCACTTTGAGTTTTGTACTCAAAGGGTTGTAGACAAAAAATATAAGATGCTTTTTAGGTTCTGCTTTTATGTTAGTGCAGAACTAAAATACGGATTCGTTTTGTCAAATAAACTCTTAAATATTTTCTTCTTTTGCTTGTGTACTTTTCTCGTTCCTTTCTTTAATTTTCATTTATCCTGTGATGATTTTTACTTTCCCTTACTTGTATAGAAGTAAGGATAAAGTTATAATTTCATGGAAATCTTCGAATTTCAGATTTTACCGGAAATACACGTTTTGAAGGCCAAAAAAACCAAAAATTAGTTTCTAAAAAAATGTTGTGTGTGAGTGGGCGCGTGGGTGGGTTTGTGGGTGCGTTCGTTCCCATATATCTCCGGAACCCCTTGACCGATTTTAGAAAATCAGATCTAAGGAAGTTTTTCAGTAGCAGATAGTTCTGTAGAAAGTTTTTAATTGAAACCGGAACCGTAAACGGAAATTAGATTTTTTGTAAACACGTTTAGTAAATCTTAAAAACACACAGCCGTAGTGCACTTAAAGGCAAATTAAATGTTTTTTCCTGAATGCTGTACGTTTAAAACGAAAGCCGCTACAAATGTTTGAAATATTTGACTTTAATGCTCGATTACTCAAAAACAAAATATCCAAATCAATACAAATTGTCATATTATTTATTATCCCTTAATAAGTATGTATAGTCAAGTAATGAAAAAATATTTTTAAAAATATGAAAATTGTAAATATTCTAGTAGCTCAAAATTTTAAAAATTTTCAAAAAATTATTTTTCAAAAACTGCCAACACCAAGTTTTACTTTCCCATACTTCCACTGAAGTAAGGAAAGTTATGATTTGATGCAAATTTTCGAATTTCAGATTTTAACGGAAGAACGCGTTTTGGAATCCAAGAAACCCAAAAAAATATTTTTAAAACAATGTCGGTCTGTGGGTGGGTGCGGACAGTTTGCTATATTACCGAGACCCCTTGCGCTATTTTAATAAGATATGCGCGTGGAAGTTTTTAAGTTGCAGGTAGTTAGACCTGTGTTATTACTATAATTTTTTTTTAACAATTTTTTGAAATTTTGAATAAATGGCGTTGTAGTGCATCTACAGACAAATCAAATGATTGTTTCCAAATGCCCAATCTTAAAAATGAAGGCCGCTACGAATTTTTGAAAATTTTAACATTAATGCCCGATTACTCAAAAACAAAATATCCAATCCATACAAATTATTATATTATTTAATAGCATAATCAATAATCATTTAAATATATTTTTGGAAATATGAAAATTGTAAAAGCGGCTCAAAAATTCAGACATATTCAAAAAATTATTCCTTAAACACTGTCCACACAATTTTTGTTTAACTTTTTGAGTCGACAGAATGAACTACAAATATATTTTTTACTTATCTCCCAAATTGGACTCTGACGCCCTCCAGGAATTTTTAAAAATATTCGAATTGATTAATCATTTATTTATAAACGCAAACGCCGATCGTTATAAACTTTTATCAATTTAATAGACTATTTAAAGTACTTTATTAGGATCAGCAAGAAGTTTCAATTATTTTAAAATTAGGAGAAAAACAATATTTTTTAATAATCTAAGTTGCAGGCTTCCGCGGCCGTTGTTAATAACATCTAGTCTTCCGGGCTGGAGCCGCGTCATCGTTGCATGAACTGCCGACGTTTCGTCCTCGGTTGCACGGGACATCTTCAGGGCTGTGGTCACTTTGGGATCTGGAACACAACTGTTGTGTTCCAAATCCCAAGTGACTACAGCCCTGAAGATGTCCCGTGCAACCGAGGACGAAACGTCGGCAGTTCATGCACCGATGACGCGGCTCCAACTCGGAAGCCTAAATGTTAATATTTTTTAATATCAACAACTCGTTTTCCCGCTGTTACGTAATTTTAACTACGCCTATCAATTAGCTCTGACAAAAAAAAATATTTTTTATTCGTTGTATATTTTTGATAACTCTATAAATAAAGTTGTAATAACCATTTTCGTGAGCGCATTTACCATCTTAGCGCCTTTTACATAGTGGGCAAACGGGCGCCGTCCTTGCCTAGCTAACGCCTTGAGTCTGCAGCGGGCTTCTACCGGCTAGACTGTGACTAGATGTAAATTTTAATCACTTCCCATGCGACAATATTCAAACGTAAAAAGTATGGAAAAGTACCAGCAACCAGGTGTTTCGCCCATTTTTTGAATTGTTTTCATCTTATATTCTTTGAGGTTTTCGCGGTTTCTCGAACTGTCAATATTACAATTTACTTTCGGCTTAGACCGCGCCGTCATTTGGGAACTACACCCAGCATAATCAGGTAAGGACCGACCTGCAGCTTGTCTGCCTTTACAAGCATTTGCTCTAGAAGTTAAAGCCATAGTTGTTCGTAGGCCCTGCCTGCCTAAACAAAGCCGTGTGCTTAGATTATTTAAACCTTGGGACGGACAAGGCTTTGATTTTAATGTATTTTGTTTGCCAAGACAATAATACTAAATCGGCTTATGCCTGTTAGCTCTTTATGAACCCATACTAACTAACGTTTCGCAAGACATTGCAGCTTGCATCTTCAGAGTGAATAAAACACAGTGTTTATAATAACTTCATCCGATACAATTAAATATGCCTCGATCCCATATTTTGGTGACAAATAAATAAAACTGCTAAAATTATAAACAAAACAAATAAATATAAAGTCTTTTAAATCAACTAGAAACATCTTAAACACTTTGTTTGCACAATCAAAAACAGATGATTTGCTAAAATCAGGCATTTACAAATTAAATTGTTCGCATTGTAATAGGTGTAAAGAACAAGTACGTTGTTACAAGTACAAACACTCACATAAATCCAATTACGCTAAACACTTACTAGAACACAATCATTCAATGACATCTAATAACACTAGAAAATGTTTACACTTTTGTGATGATAAACGTAAATTAGATGTACTAGAAGCTTTTGAAATTCACAAACATTTAAAAACTGTACCGTTAATGAATGAGCAAATTGATCTTAAATTCTCCTCTAATGGACATTTTGGAATAAGAAATCAAGTCATCTGCAGACGATTACCGAGATCAAGTTACCAAGTTCTATTGCTATAACAACACTAACTGTTTACTTTCTAACATTACCTTTGACAATGGCATGTAAACATGCCGAAATACGTATAAGGTTAAAATAAATAAATATCGTTAAAGTAATTAAGTATTTTATATACCTATAATCAATAAATATGGACTTCCACAACACTAAGGAAACAAATTCGAAACATATTTCCTGTTTTTAAGCATCTAGATTTAAGAGATAAAAGTTTTTTAACAAAATCGTGAAATTTGCATTTATTTCTAATGAATAATGAATGTACACCGAATTTCAGTGATTTGTTTTATAAGTAATTACTTTTTATGTTTGTTCTCGTTTAAAATTGCTTGATTAATATCACTTTAGTAGCAAATTGAAAGCCTTACATAGGCATCTGTCCTATTTTAGTATCAGTATTATTAGCGGAAAAGCGTTTATCGGTTATCACGACGGATATGTCATCAGCTGATGAAATGTTTACGGTGATTACCGCTATTTTGGGGTGGTTTACAATGTTACACACTTTATGGCTTCGATTATTATCTACCAATGACATGACTCTGTAACGGTGGCGATAATGCCAGAGTTTACCGATTATTAAAAATACCAACGAAACCGCCTGAATGAGCAAATATTTCCGAAACTGAACGTGACAGCTAACAAAAAATGAGCTTTCATTCCATAACATTTTTATTTCTTTACCTTTTGATTTTGGGAGGTGTAGGCGTTAGACGCCAGAAATTGGTGCAATTTCTGAAATTTACTTTAAAATTACTCCAGGAATTTATATAAAATAAGAAGAAAATAAATCACGGTTTCAGAACCACAACCAGAAACATTATTAGTAGTGATTCTAATAAAGCATATTTAAAGATACTTTTGCGATAAACTTCGTATACTATACTGCAAATACTATCAATCATCCGCGCTCAACGTCGACACATTTCTTTCAATCTACAATGTTAATCTATTTTATGGGAAAATGGATTGTTAAAATTTTTGTTTGAAGAGACTAAAGCAATTTCAAAGTTTGTGACAAATAACATAATTAAAAGATAAATAATTCGCACAAATTAAAAGTTTAAAGTTAAATGTTGTGCCAAATAAAAATGAATGAAGACTATACGGTTGAGCAAGCAGCCCGAAAATCGAGGATGCGGCTTTAAGAATTTTCTAGTTTTCCCGCTTTGACATCAAGCTGGGATGTATAAAGTATATTTTTCTTTATTTTAAACGTTGGACTCGCATTTACGTGACGACGCTGAGATTAATGTCGCTAAGAATATTTTGGAGATAGAATAAGTCTGTAAAAAGGCTCAACGTAATGCAATAAGCATTATTTAAATTTTGACCTAACTTAGACGTCCTTCCATTAAAACTGCGTGCTTTAAAATGGGCCCTAATTACATAAAATAAATGTTAGCGTTCTCGAAACGTAATTGTGTCCGAATCAAAACGAGTACTAAAGTAAAGCGAGATTATATAATCAATTTTGTGAAATGGAGAAGTTCAGGCTGAAAGTCTGTTTCAACTTTTTCCCAATTTAATCTCCAAGGAAAATATCTAATAGCTTAACAAAAATGTGATTCTTTGAGAAGTGAAAATTAATTTAAGAGAAATCAAGGCTTAATTCGCACTTAAATGGTTAAGTATCGGGGCCTAGACGGAGCTTTAGCTGCATTTTGATCACTCGTGGAACTGACATTTGCGGTGATTGACTGCTGGAAAGCTGTAGTCGAGGAAATTTATTGCAAATCGCCTAAATACTGCAGCTAATAGTCATTAACACTCCAGGGCTCACAAATCATTGAAACAGTTTCCAGGAAGGTTTATGGGGTAACAAAGAAAACGCTTTGATTTGATTACACATCAAAACGAAAGCTTTCTCGAGCATTAAAAAACATTTATATGAAACTTAATTGCTATCGCAAAGAAAACGTAGAAAAATCAATTTTTTTAATGTATTATAAATCCGAGGTAAGTCACCATATTGTTGTGCAAAATCAAATTTTATACTTCAAGATCACAAGAAAACGTGTGAGCTAGGAAAAATATTTATAAGAAAGTTTCGCTTGGTAATATCAAATAAGCTGCTGAAGCATGTACTTGAAGTGAGCAGGGAATTGAGTGAAGTTGAATTTCGTCCCATAACTTTGGTCAGGTCGTCAGGTGAAAATAGCTCATTTCAAAACCTCTTATAAATAAGGACGTAGTTGAGTGGAGGCACTGGAATTGGGTGAGAAGAAACGGTTTAGGCCAAAATTGGGAAAGATGATACAAATACATACACCATAGAAGCCCTAATTTCAAGAAACCTACTGATTACACCTAAAAATATACCAAATATTTTCTTTGGGTGAAATTATAGAGAACACTTCATCTAAATTTTTCATAATATTTACGTTTTATACTTTCAAAAACATTTTTTTATTATAATGTTCTATCCACAACAGTCACTACAAGATCAGACTATCCTTAACCTGTTTAGTCAGCTAGTTAGGCGAGTCATAATACATAAATATTTATGTTTCTGACATAGAGATGGTCATGTTAAAGTCAAAATCTCAAAACGTTTCCTTGCAAATGTAGGACGCTTTAAAAATTGCCATCTAACCCGGAACTGCCACAATGTTTGCAGTAAACTGCACATAACAACGACTATAAAATATAATTTTATGGCCTCTTTTGTAACCTGCGGATACTTAGAATACGTTACTCCCTCTAATGCCGTGCAGTGTATTATATCAGATTTCAGAATAATTTTCCGCATAAATATTTTAAAGTTAATTATTGCAAAAAGTGCAGTTTTATGGTTTTCAATAAAACCTTTATTAAATATGCAATTATGGAAATTAAGCTATATTATATGTATTAAAGGAGCAGACACTTAACTTTAGGTGGATATGTAAAAAACCCGACCAAAGTATGCTGAAAAACTAATTGGCAAAATGTAAATTTTCACGGGAGGTTTGGCAGACTTCGGACCAGCGCTCTTCAAGTTAATTTAATTTTAAATTGCCTTGTAAGTCACACCGGGGGACCTCCAGTTTTAAGTACCCTTATCACGATAACGCGGGGCTCTGTCGTGATGGACGATTTATTTCCCTTGCGACTCGTGGGAACAATATGGAAGACCAGAATTTATTCTTTTATTCTATTTTTCAGACGAAGGGGAACCTCTAGCTGAGGAAACCCCATCGCCAATGGAGGTTGAGGAAGGCCAAAACAAACCAAAACCTCTGATCCAATAACGATGCAGAAGTTGGAACCAGAAGGCAGTGGCAATCCCACAAACCTTACTGGCGCGGCTGATGTACAACATGCTGCCTCAGGGATCAACCGCATGAAACTTGGGAAACCAAAACTATCCGGTGCACAGAAACGGAAGCAAGCAATAGAGGCTGCGAAGGCGGCTGGGGAACCGATCAGACCCAGGAAACCAAGGGCAAACCGGCAAAGCCAAGAATCTACAGCAGGCACCTCAACCAGCAAAGATTCTAGAACGGCTAGTAGCAAGCGACTAAGATCTGAGGAAAGCACTCCGTCTTCGACGAAGAGCCAGCCCCAGAAAATGTCGAAAAAGTCAGAAGGCGGCGAGCCGCTGCAGGTAAAACCCAGCACGTCCCAGAGGGATGTGCCTGGGGCGACCTACAGCCAAGCTCTAACCGCCTCAAAGATGGCTATCACTGTGGATAACTATCCAGAAGAAAAACTGTCAGAAGAGCAGTCAAAGAAAATACAGATGGCTGTTATGGGAGAGATCTGGAAATGCAAACCAGAAACCGCACCCCAGTTTAAAAACAGCTACGCAGACAAAGGAGTAGTGTACTTCACATGTGCGAAAGAAAAGTCAAAGACATGGCTAACGGAGTGGACACCCAAACTCGAGCTGTGGGAAGGCGCAGTCCTCAAAGTGGGGTTGGCAAGGGACATAGTCAAGACCACCAAGGTCGTAGTATGGGTGCCAACAGAACTCTTTGGCGTGACTGAAACACCAAAGATACTCCAATTGTTGGAAACCCAGAATATGGGCCTGTCAACAAAGGAGTGGCACGTCGTTACACGAAAAGAGGAAGCCAAAGGGACAACTTTCGTAATGAGCATCGACGATGGCGCTGAGCGGAATGGGCTTTAAACCCTATCTGGGACTAACTCAGCTCAACTTCAAAGTCATAGGAAGGAAGGAAATGCCTAAAAATGCTGAGGGTAATCCAGATCAACCTTCAGCACAGTAAGGCGGCTTCTGCCTCACTATGCAGACTGCTAGTAGCAGGCAACATCGATGTGGCCCTCATACAAGAACCCTGGTTAGTCAAGGGCCGTGTAGCAGGCCTCGGAGAAGTCAAAGGTAATGTTATTTATGACTTACACTCTGGCAATGTAAGATCCTGTATCTATGTCAGAACGAATCTACAGGCTTTAACATTGCTTAATTTCTGTTCTAGCAGCCATAAGACTGAGCTATCATAAAAACGGAGCCAGCAAGAAGCTAATATTCGCTTCTGTTTACCTCCCATATGACTCACTCAACCCACCACATTCAGAGCACGTGGAGAGGCTGGAGAAATTCTGTGAGGACTCTCACCTCGAGATGATCATCGGAGCAGATGCAAACGCTCACCATACGGTGTGGGGCAGCACTGACACGAACAACAGAGGTGAGTCACTGTTAGAACTCATAATCTCCAGAGATCTGGTAATCTTGAATAAAGGCAATAAACCAACTTTTGTTACAAGGGTAAGAAAAGAGGTAATTGACATAACCATTAGCTCTCCGTATATCAGCACACAGGTGGCTAAGTGGTATGTGTCTGAGGAGCCATCCCACTCAGATCACAGGTACATACTCCTGGAAATCGTCAATGACGATAAAACATTGGAGATGTACAGAAACCCACGGAAAACCAACTGGCTGAGTTACAAGAGCGAACTGGGCAATAACATCAAGCAGGTTATGCAAAGTCTGAGAAATCCTTATGAAATTGAGGTAGCCTCAGAACAGGTACAAGAGGCAATAATAACCTCTTATCATGAAAGCTGCCCTCAAGTAAGGCGAACCACCAGCAGAATAGTAAACTGGTGGAATGATAACCTTGCTCAGTTAAGGCAGAAAACTAGAAAACTATACAATAAAGCGAAAAAAACGAATGAGTGGTTGGAATATTCTGAAACACTCACCGAATACAATCGGGAACTAAGAAAAGCCAAAAGAGATTCATAGAGGAAGTTCTGTGAAGATGTAGAATCTACATCTGAAGGAGCAAGACTCTACAAACTCACGGCAAAGGACCCGATAAATCCACTGGGGACACTTATAAAACCCACAGGGGAATATACGAACAATGGTAAGGAAACACTGGAGGTCCTACTCCAAGTGCACTTTCCAGGTTCGATGAACGTAAACCTTGAGCCTATCAATGACCAGCAAAACCTAGAACAACTCTATCGTAGAGCATCTAGGGACAGCTGGCGGATAGCCAATAGGGTAATAACGTATGATAGGGTCATCTGGGCAATTAACTCATTTGAGGCCTATAAATCTCCTGGTCCTGACGGGATATTCCTTGCTCTGTTACAGCAGGGCAAACAAGACCTAGCACCAATTTTATGTAAAATATATAGAGCCAGCTTGGCACTAGGGTATGTGCCAAAAGCATGGAACCAAGTAAGAGTCGTCTTTATACCAAAACCTGGGCGGAACTGATACGCCCAGGCAAAGGCATATAGACCTATATCCCTATCATCGTTCGTGTTGAAAGCAATGGAGAAACTGCTTGAAAAGCATCTTAGGGAAACCTGTCTAATAGAAAGGCCACTACACCCTAATCAGCATGCATACCAAGCAGGAAAATCGTGCGAAAGCGCATTACATCAGTTAACTTCGAAAATAGAGACAGCACTGACCAACCAAGAAATAGCATTAACTGTATTTCTTGACATAGAGGGTGCATTTGATAACACCTCATTTGAATCAATGATACTAGCCGCTAGCAACCGTGGAGTTGAAGACACCCTATGCAGGTGGATGAAAGCCATGTTGCAAGGCAGACAGATTCAGACGACATTGGCAGGTGAGACAGCACAGGTGTCTGTGGCCAGAGGATGCCCTCAAGGCGGAGTACTATCTCCCCTGCTCTGGGACTTGGTCGTAGACGAACTACTAGTCTCACTGAACAAATCTGGCTACTACACAGAGGGGTATGCGGATGATATCGTCATACTCATAGTGGGGAAATATGCCAATACAGTATCAGAGCTCATGCAAAGAGCTCTAAAAACTGTTGAAGGGTGGTGCATAAAAGAAAACCTAAGGGTAAATCCTACAAAAACAACACTAGTCCCCTTCACTAACAAAATAAAGCTGGATGGGCTACGGCTGCCAACTCTCTTTAACCAAGTAGTACAGATGGAAGGAGAGGTCAAATATTTGGGCGCGTTCCTAGACACCAAGTGGACCTGGAATCAACATCTAGACCACATAACCAACAAATGTAAAACGGCATTAATGATGTGCCGGAGAACAGTTAAAAACCCTGGGGATTAAAGCCACACATGGTGCACTGGTTATACATTGCAGTGGTAAGACCCATGATAACCTACGGCTGCCTGGTCTGGTGGCCAAAGGTCAAACAAAAGCAGGCAATTGCAAAACTCATAAAAATTCAGAGGCTAGCATGTCTATGCATAACAGGAGCAATGAAAAGCTCACCCACGGCAGCCATGGAAATAATGCTAAACCTACCCCCCCTCGACATTTTTATCAGGCTGACATGTAACATGAACTGGAAAACCCAGAATAACCTTGGGCACACCAGAATCACAAATGATTCACTATGATTCCAAAAATTTCATACAACAAACCATTTGAAATCCAAATGGACTGGGATCAATGGCGTCGTAGGGAAGAACAGAATCCGTCAAGAGGGCTGATCTGGTACACAGATGGGTCCAAGATGTTTAACGGGTCAGGTGCTGGAATACACGGCGAAACCCCAAGGCACAACATGCATGTCTCACTGGGGCAAAACACCACGGTATTCCAAGCGGAGATACGCGCTCTGGTATCCTGTGTCTGTGAGAATTTGAGAAGGCAAACCTATCCACATACTCACTGACAGTCAGGCAGCCCTAAAGGCATTAGCATCAAAGCAGATAGGATCCAAGCTACCAAGCTAGTCTGGGAATGCCTGCAAAACCTGAAAACCCTGGCAAAACACAACCAAGTACCACTGGTGTGGGTGCCAGGTCATAAGGGCATAGCAGGCAATAAAAAAGCAGACCAACTAGCGAGGAAAGGATCTGAGGCAACCCTTACTGGTCCTGAACCAGTACTAGGTATCACAAAGGCAACAGCACGTGGGGTAATAACTGAGTGGATCAAACAACAACACCAGCAATATTGGAACCACGTGCAAGGACAAAGACACAGTAAACTGATGATGGGAAGACCATCTCAGACTCTAACAACTGAAATACTGAAACTCAACAGAAATAATCTTAGAATTGCGACGGGGCTACTAACCGGTCATTGCAGTCTAAGGAAACACATGCACAGAATGGGCGTATATACAAAAAACCCATATGCAGACTCTGTAATGAAGAGGAAGAAACTGCCTCTCATGTAATCTTTGAATGTGAAGCATTAAACCGCCGACGTCACAACCTGTTGGACGAAATAGACCCACAGGTAGGCATACCGGAAAAAGATCTGGTCCACAGGCTACTAAACCTAGTAAAGGGTCTTAACCTGTTCACCTAAATCAAAACGCAAAGGCAGAGAAACACAATAGGCCTTATTGGCCGGGGTGTTCAGGGACTCACAAAACCGTGCTCTGCAATTGCTACTACCAATAACCAATAACCAATAGGCAAGTCATTAATCATCGTTCTCGTTTACGTTTCCGATGTCTAGAAGATTGCGAGTGTGATTAGAGATGTCCTCCATTTGCCACAAAACAGAAGTGATGGTTACTTTTTGTAGAGTAGTTGCGTGTATTCGGAATGCCTATAGAAACAAAAGTGTAGTCGGAAATCCAAAACTTTCCCATACCTTAATAAAACAAGCAAATGTAGTAAGAAGCTGAAATTAAACGTAAAATAGTAATTTTATTAGTTTTCGTTGCGGATTAAAAAAATAGAAGAAATCAGATAACAAAATTGATCACTTGAAAAATTAGGGGACGAGGGTATAGAGTTTCCAAACTTTACTGCATGTACAAATCAAGTAAAAAAAATATTTTTAAACATTTTCAAAATTTGTAAATTTGGTGGATTTGACGGTTTTCGATAATGCTTTAATTATTTTTTTCTACTTCCATGTTTAAAATGCCGTTTATCGCATATGTTTCCGTGACGCTAAGTGACCTTTTAAACACACCTCGACAGCTGTGACTTTGTGCGTTTTAGTCACGGGCTGAAGTTAGCTCTAGGTTTTTAATCGCAAAAATCAATTGAAAATCAACTGAAAATCAAGTTAGTCGTCACTTGCCATCAATCTGTCAAAATAATTAATATTGCTTATGATAATAAAATTATTTCCAAATTTTAGTATTTTTGTGACGGTCGTAGAAAAAATATAGTATGCAATTTGTTTTATAAACTTCTCTAGACACTCGTTTTAATGGACACTCGCGCCGCTACGCTCTGCTCGTGCCTAATAAAACTCGTGACTAAAATGCCGTTTCTAAAACTTGTTGCATAATACACTATTAAATGGCATTCTACTCTCCTAAGATTATTACGATAGCAAATTTGATACCGATCTGCCACCCTATACATCATGGAGCCGTGACGTTAGAGCTTGATCAGCTGCTGCCGCGCTCTGGTTTGCTGTTTGGTTTTGTAAGAATACCACAATCTGCTGCACATGTTTATATATGTACTTTTGATCATTATTCTCGTGCATTTTCTAACTTTTAAGTGATTTTTTTTAAAGTTTGGTAAAACCAATGAAATGAAAAATTTAACATTTGCGGTGCAAAATTCAGAATGTGAAGAAGTGGCAGAAGTCTATCCAAGAAAATACAAAGTTAAAAGTAAACCTGTTTTGCAATCACAGCTAGACATAGCTGATTAGAACCTATATTTTCCAAGGTAGGTCATGTTTCAATGATTATCACTGTTTAATTAACGTCGATTAACGATTTTACCTAAATTCTACCTTCCAGGAAAGTATAAAACTGATAAAAACGATACAAACTGCTACACTGCATAGGTTATAGCGCCTTAAACATCCAACGGTAGACTTTGGTCACGTGATGCACACAATGTGTGACATATATTTGTCTGGAAACTAAGTCTGTTAATGAATTATCGGTTAACAGGTTATAAAAGCGCTTTTGAAAACCCTGATTTCCAATTTGTCACCAAGCGGTTATGACCGATAATCCCTCATGACCGATTATTGGAAAATGTGTTTTTTCCAGCGCGACCGGTTATCGGTCATGAGCAAATGACTGATGACTGATTATCGATGACTCACATCATAATTGATGATTATGATTTATGATTAGATTTCTGTTCATTTTTATGCCGTTATGCAATATTTCTGAAACGTATGAGCTTTATAAATGTTTGAATAAACAAACAATGCGTCGATATTTTTTGTGTTTATTGCTGAAACCAATCGATTTCGTTGAATTAGATTTTATTACTTTCCCAAACATACTTAATAATAGTATTAGTAGAAAATCCTTCAATTTGTTAACCGCTTAAAATTATATGTGTAACCGCAATTACAATTACCGTATAACGCTTAATAGTATGGTAAAACCGATAACCGGTTATAACTGATAACCGGTAAAAAATTCCGGTTTGACAAAAATCGGTTATGATTTCGAGTAACCGGTTACTTTAATAAAAGTTTTCAAAATTGATAGCCCTACTCGAAACCCTCTAGCAATACCTGATTTTATACAGGGTGAATAAAAAGTAAGAAACATCGATGCTACAGCCTTAAATAATAACTTTACGAAAAAAAGTTTCAAACAAAAGTTTCCTATCAAGTTTTTTGTCACAATTTGGAGTTTTTAATTTTTTTTCAATTGTCATATGTTTTAGCTATGACGTCATCGAAATTTTTTTTAAATGGCAACCTATACTTTTTATGGCATGACCACTTATTGCTTTTTATTCTCTATACAGCTATGTAAATATATCATACAATTGCATAATGAAAATTTCAAGAAAAATCACGATAAACATTTATTTTTGTCACTGGCAACATTTTTCATCCGGGACACTTATTGCAAGATAAACAAACGACAATAGCAGGTCCACAAATTAGTAAACCAGTTTCAAATCATATTTAACATCAATTTAAGAAAGCAAATGTTCAAACTGTTCGCCATTCCCTGCCTGACAGTGGGCAATACGATAAAAAAATCCTCGAACTGCATTTTGAACTATAGCAGGTGATATTGCTCGTATATGCTTGCGGATACGAATTTTTAGATTTTCCAAATTGTCTGGTCTGTTTGTATACACTGTACTTTTAAGATGGCCCCATAAAAAGAAGTCAAGCGGGTTTAGGTCGCGCTGGCCACTCAATATGTCCTCTTCTTCCTATCCACCTATTTGTAAAAATTCCATCTAAATATGGACGAACATGAATGCCATAATGAGGTGAAGCACCATCTTGTTGCAACCAAATTCAATCGTTCGGCGTGTCCGGATTTGCTGCATTTGGAAATAAAACAGCTAACGCGGGAACAAGTTCCAACCTCAAAAAATCCAAATACCGATCAGCATTTAATGTGCCATTAAAGAAAAAAGGACCAAGAATTCTGTCTCCTATAATTCCCGCCCACACGTTTACTTTTTGTGGATACTGTGTGTGTAATTCTTCCATCCAATGTGGGTTATGTCGCGACCAATAGCGGGAATTGTGCCGATTTACAGCTCCATTTAAAGAAAATGTGGCTTCGTCGGAGAAGATAATAGAATTCACAAACTGTGGGTCGTTATTGCACCTGTCCATCATTTCTTCACAAAACTAAATCGTCCTATCAAAATCATCTTCTGACAATTCTTGAACAAGTTTAACCTTATAAGGATGAAATTTCTGTATGTAAAATATTCAGTACAGTTCCTTGACTAACATTATTATCCAGGGTTAATTGTTGAGTTGAAGTATGAGGATTTTCGGAAACTGTAAACACAATGTCCAACATTTTATCGTCTGTTCCTATTTTTGGACGGCCAATTTTATCCAAATCTTTGACGTGGCCCGTTTCTCTAAATTTTCTATTAATTTTGCTTACAGTGGACCGCGTAACAGGATGTACAGTATTAAAAAAAGCGCACACATCGTCGTGAGTTCTCTTGTTATCACCGTACCCGATCATCATCAAAATTTCGATACGTTCAGTTTCTGTTAAACGTACCATGATTAGAAATTCGTATTTAACACAGGACACAGACTAAATTTTAATCACTTATTAATGCTAACTGTCACCGAATTGACATTACAGATTTGCATTTGTTCAATTTTAAACATTTTCAAACAGTTGCCTACTATTGTCGTTTGTTTATCTTGCAATAATTAGTGTACCTGATGAAAAATGTTGCCGTGACAGAAATAAATGTTTATTGTGATTTTTCTTTTTATTTTTCTTTTATTTTTATTATGAAACTGTATGGTATTTTTACATGGCTGTATATAGAATAAAAAGCACTAACTGGTCATGCCATAAAAAGTATAGGTTGCCATTAAAAAAAATGTCGATGACGTTGTAGCTAAAACATATGACAATTGAAAAAAAAATGAAAAACGCCAAATTGTGGCAAAAAACTTGATAGGAAACTTTTGTTAGAAACTTTTTTTCGTAAAGTTATTATTTAAGGCTGTAGCATCGGTGTTCCTTACTTTTTATTCACTTGTATTTACAAAATCTAAGTGAAACAAATGTTGCCAATACAATGTGTCGAATATTCGCGTTTTTCTTGTATGGGAAAATAAAAACTAAGTTTAGGAATCCAAAAAACTTGTGTCTTGGCGCTATGTTATTAGTAGAGCTAGGATATTTACGCTAACAAATGTTTGCATTTTTTTAGTAAATTTTCTGTTTTTGACCGTTTAGTGTTTTGGGCGGACTAATGTTAAATTCAAAAACAATTCCCCCAGCGCATAAAATTATGATGCAAATTTAAAAGACTAATTTCTAAATATCAGAATAAATTTTAAAATCTTCTAAATTAATACTCATTATCAGTTGATCACAGACAACTAACCAAAAACTTTCTTGCCTAATTTAGCCCAAAATTATTTGAGTACTTAAGTATAATAATAAAATTTTCAGTTCAAAAGTAGAAATACCAAACTGAAAACGAGAATAAGTAATGTCGACTTACAAAAACGTTGTCACTGGTATTTAGTCTATGCTGCAGGGTATGATTTTCCTGTTTTGCCGCATGGAATTTAAATTACAATTATGTGATAACTAATAACCTTGCAGAGTTTAAATGCATTTTCTATCAATCTCAGTAGTTCTCAAACAAAATTTTATTTTATTATTTAATTTTTATTTTTTAATTAAAAAAAAACATAAAACGAGTTTTCAAAAATTTAATTTTACAACTGGATTCTAATTGGGCTAATCTATTATTGATCTTTTAAATACCCTGTGTAATTCCTAGTTATCAGACGGTTAATGAGATTCTCGGATTTTCTTCGTACATTTTGGAGGTAACAATCTTTTAAATACAACATTTTTAAACTCTCGAGTTTAACGCCCATTTACTCAAAAAGTAAAAAGCCCTTTGTAGGTAGTGTACAATAAAGTAAAATTAATATTAACATCCGAGAACGATCGTAATGGCGCTGCTTCAAAATTTTGAACATTAAAATAGAACTAGTGTTACCCCAGCACACAATGCACTGACAGACGGCGTTGACAGAACCGGCGAAATGTCAAGTCACGTGATGCATTAGTTCCAATAATGACACGCGACGTTATTGTAGATGGCGCCCCAAGTGACGCGCGTCTAGCAGACCTTCATATATATTATAAATTAAAATAATTATTATTAAAAATCGACGTAGAATAAAAATATTAAAATGTTTCATGTTCCATCTGTGGATAGAGACCTTTCATTTAAAAATGGTCCAAACTTGGTGAAGCGGTAGCCGCTGGAGGAACCGGAGAAAAAAACCCTTTGTGCTTTTATATACAGGGTCGCTATTAAAGATGGAACCAAAGCTCTCCTGCTAAATCGGTTTGAGATATAGATATGAAAATTGGAAGGCTTCCATTTGAAATTATTTCGCATATTTTGAGGTTAAAAAAAAATTTTTTTGACACATGATTTTTGAGCGCGGCCGCCATCTTGAATTTTTTTAAATGGCAACATGGGCTTTGTGATACATCATTAGAAAGCTTATGTTTTCTCTTTCTTACTACCTTAATCATGTATGGTGTTAAAGTAGAAAATAATGCAGAAAAATTAGAAAAACCTTTGCCATATTTCACGAAATTAAGGTTTATTTGTCACGTAATACAATAGTTGTAAGGAAACAAACCATATGTACTGTGTTTTTTGTCACTTATTAAACCCCTGCTGATTGTTTTTTGTTTATTTTTGACGTTTCGTTGTTACAACGGTATCTAGATTTAAAGTGCAATACATTAGCCAGCCATTTTCCTGCATTATTTTCTACTTTAACACCATACATGATTAAGGTAGTAAGAAAGAGAAAAAAATAGGCTTTCTAATGATGTATCACAAAGCCCATGTTGCCATTTAAAAAAATTCAAGATGGCGGCCGCACTCAAAAATCATGTCAAAAAAAATTTTTTAACCTCAAAATATGCGAAATAATTTCAAATGGAAGCCTTCCAATTTTCATATCTATATCTCAAACCGTTTTAGCAGGAGAGCTTTGGTTCCATCTTTAATAGCGACCCTGTATGTATGAATGTTTTACAAAAACTGCCTACGGGATTTTTTTTAACTTTCTGAGCCGATGGAGCTTGCAGTAAACTACAAATTTGTTTTTTACTAATTTTCCAAATTTTACTCTGATGCCAGAAATGTTTGAAGAATTTGAAATTGATTAATTATTTATTCAAGAAAGCAAACGCCAATAGTTATAAACTTTTACCAGTTCGATAGACTGTTTGAAGTAATTTATTAGGGTCTGCAAGAGTTTTCAACTGTTTTAAAAATTAAGAAAAAAAAAAAGATTTTTAATATCAACAAATCGTTTTCCGACTGTTACGTGATTTTAACTACGTCTACCAATTAGCTCTAGTTAAAAATGGGCGACACAGGTCGCTGGTACTTTCCCATACCTTTAACGTTATAAATATTCTCGCGTCAAAAATTGATGCAAATGTACGTCTAATCTAGCAGGTAAAAGCCCGCTGTAGACTCAAGCCGTTGGTTACTTTTACGTTACGTTTTTACGTTTTAAACGTTCGTGCGCTAATAACTCAGTAATTAACATTGTTTTTATAAAAATTAAAGCAAGAAAAAAAAATAAAAAGGCAGTAACGCCCCAGCGTCGATTGGAACCTGCGGTTGCGATAGCCTGTGCAATACGATATCGTGTACCGTCTAAAGTATAGCGCTATGACTTCAGCTAGCCGCATAGGACAGAAATACGGCAGCCGACTTCGTCTTACATTTGATTTTATGCGCTTCGGACTTCGGACTAAAATCGCTGCAAAAGCTTCATTTTAAGCTATTAAAAATATGCAAAAAATGAAAAATATCTTTTTTAGGTAGAGCTAATTGATAGACGTATTAAAATCACGGAACAGTCGGAAACGCGTTGTTGGTTGATATTAAAAAGTATCGTTTTTTTCCTTAATTTTTAAAATAATACAAAATTCTTGTATATTTTAATAAAGTACTTTAAACAGCCTACCAAACGGATAAAAGTTAATAACGATTGGCGTTTACATTTTTGAATATAATTAATCAATTTGATAATTAAAAAAGATTCCTGGAGTACGTCAGAGTAAAATTTGGGAAATTAGTTAAAAACCAATTTTGTAGTTCATTGCAAGCTCTATCGGCTCAAAAGGTTTTAGAAAAATGGTGTGGGCAGTTTTTGTGTTTTTTGTTTGAAAATGTCCATAATTTTGAGCCGCTGGTATATTTACAATTTTTATATTACTAAAAATATTCTTACATCACTTGATTATACTTACTAAGGGCTATCAAATAATATGATAATTTGTATTAATTCGATATTTTGTTTTTGAGTAATCGGGCATTAACGTTAAAATTTTCAAAAAATCGTAGCGGCCTCCATTTTAAAGATACAACATTTAGAAAAAAAAAAGAATTTGTTTTGTATTTAGATAAACTACAACGCTATGTATTCAAAACTTTAAAAAAGTTTATAAAAGTCTATACCAAAAAACAGGTCTAATTTCCGTTTCCGGTTCCGATTAACGACCTTACAAAGAACTACCTGCAACTAAAACACTTTCACACGCCAAATCTTATAAGAATCGGCGAAGGGGTTCCGGAGATATAGGGAAACGAACGCACCCACCGACCTACGCACCCACTTACCCACCCACAGACAGACATTTTTTAAAAAACACTTTTTTGGGTTCCTTGGACCCCAAAACTCGTATTTCCGTTAAAATCTGAAATTCGAAAACTTGCATGAAATCATAACTTTCCCTATTTCAGTAGAAATATAGGGAAGTAAAAAATAATTTCATGGTTTATATTTCATATTTTTGATAACCCTTTAAGTAAACCATTTATATTTAATCCGAAATCCAAAGCGCATCTAATTAGCTGCAGGACCGAACTCTCGAGCTTCAAAATGGCGGCCACTACAACTTTTTGAAAATCTCGAATTTAACGCCCGTTTTATCAAAAAGTCTGACCGGCATCAGCTACAGCTTGTTTGAGAGCCATTTGTGGGTGGTATACGATGAAACAAAATTAATTTCGAAAATATGAAAAGGATGGCAATGGCGCTTCTTCAAGAATTTAATAATTTTCAATAACATATTATTCAAAAACTGCCCACACAAAATTTTTTAAACTTTTTAGGCTGTTAGAACGGAAGATTGGCCACAATTTGATTTTTTTCTGAAAGCTATAATTTTACTGTGGCGCTTTCTATGAATTTGGATGGATGGAATAGAGGGTTGCGTATATAGCTTGTTTTCTTAGAAATCTGACAGTCGGTCAAATGTACAACGTTGTAATTATAAAATTTAAACTTTTGCAAATACGGTATTAATATTCTAGTATGGGAAAGTCCACTTGAAGTTCACACTTCGGCGTTTTTGCTGTCTTATTTTGCTTAACTATCCTAGCTCTAGTGATTAAATTGGAGAAGAGTGCACGAAAACAGTTGATGAATGGGATTGTTGAGCTTTTTTAAACATAACTATGACTATAACCATTTCTTGTTCTGCCCTTTTCAAAAAGTACATGTCCATAATCATAACCATTCTTTTCGCGTTTAAAAATTTTGAACTAGACCAATTCCTAATTCTTAGAAAGTACTAAACATTTTGAGATTAATAATCTACAGGTTCTAGTTCTAGTTCGATTGTATCGACTAAATTTAGGCAGAATTTAATTTAAATTTAAGTTTTGTGTTTGAAATATGTCAAAGTTTAAAGTTTCCACGAAACAAAATAATTCTCTTCGAGAAACCAAGGTATGCCTTTATACGTAGACAGAAATTAAGTTAAGTAGCACTAAACTTGGTAATTTAGTTTCATCAACCTTCTGATGTCGCCATTTTCAATGCACAGGTAGAATTTAAATTATAAGCTAGTCATTACAACAAAGGTGTACCTTGGATCTCATATTCATGAGGAAAATTATAAATCTATTCCTCGTGTTCTATGTAATTTGTATCCGTTTTAATGAGTGTCACATTTGCTTGAAAGCGTTGATAAAAGAAAAATAAATATATGGACGTTTCGGTTTAATGAAGAGGCTGTGTAAGTATGTACAGGTACACATTGACTGTTGTGTTTTTCTGACTTTTGTCCTTCTTTATAGTTATAAATATATTGCATATTTAATTATTTTAAAATGCTTAAAAACGTTAAATTAATTTCCTAATTACGTTTATTGAATTTCAACATTTCCTTTATAAGCGTTTGTCATTTTGGTGATGGCGTAAATTACATGCTCAAGTAATCGATAAAAATGGAAACCGCCGAGTCATACTAGCCCCCCTTCAGAGGCTGTAACTTCGTAAGGAAGCCTTTTCGTGCCCACGTTTATAATGAGCTTTGTTTGTTATTTTAAATGTGCAAAACGTATACTTAGTTTGTGCAAAATAATTTGGCGCATCTTACGGGGACGCTCAAACCTTCATAGCAAGTTGATTTTCTACAGAAATTGAATTATCTCGAAATCGTTAGATTTAGGGGCTTTAAACGAGAGTACCCATTTTGTGTATTTTTGTTTGGAGAATAAGATTCTATAGACAGATATTAAAATTTTTTTAAAGTCTAAAATAATTAGTAGAAAATGTTACGTGGCCCCCTCATGTCAGCTACTTCTGATGTACTTAGTTAAACATAAATAAGTAGAAATACTAAACTGAATAGAGAGTGCTCCCAAATAAAGTTTCAAGCTTGTTGTAACTCCGTAATTATGCATTTTTGTATATAGGTATCATGGTATATAGGTAAGTTGGGTTAAATCGACATAATTTGGTCTGAAATATTTGTGGTTTATTCCAAACTTTTTAGGGACATCCTGTATTATTAATTTTAGGTATGCAAGTGTCCCAGCTAAACTGCGCAGCCTAACTCCTTTATAGGGCCGTATATTTATAAAACGTGTTTTTGAAAAGAGAATTTCTTTCTCTTTTAAATGATATAACTATATGCATATTTATATCACACAATTAAATTATATCAACAACCGTTTGGTTTGCTGATTTACAAAAAGAGTACCTTTTTGTTAACCAAAAGTTTAAGAAGAATACAGAAAAACTGTTATTTAGAATAGAGATTACCAGTGTCCCCCAGTTTTTTAACCCATGGTTTAAATAATTTTATTTGAATGCTGTTGCAGTTCAATGGGCTGTAGCTCCAAAGAGAAGCAGTTTAGAACATATCTCAATAGAAACTTTTTTTCTTAAAATAACTGTAGAAATCACTTTCCAAAGTTAGTCTTTGTAGTTTTGCAACAGACTGTATATAAATGCCATAAATAAGGTATGTTTCCTTATGCCTAATTTTATTCAGTAGTCCTCCTTTCATAACAAACCACGAGCCGCCCTTGATTGTAAGTATAAGAAAGTGATTGTGAAAAACATAATTTAAATTTAGCACCTAAATTTATATTATTATTACTTATTTGCATAAGTAAAAGTAAGTTATACCGTACTAAAATATCGATAAGTTAATTACCCACAAATCTAGGATTAAATCTGTAACATTATTACTCATAGTAGATCAGTAGTAAATACATTTCATGTGTATTGTATTTCTCGTACAATGCACCAGGTAAACCCGAAATCAATTAGTAAATGTTAAACACAATAACTTTCATTTCCACAGCAATTTTATTGATCGATGTTTACAAAGCAAGCGATTTTATTCCGAATTTGTTTTACATTAAAAAAAAATGTCGTATTAACAAAAATGTATTCAACAAACTAACTAACTAATTTATCTTTTTTAGTATGAATTTACACTGTTGTTTAATTCTGTCGGTTCAATGTCTTCAACATTCGAATCGCTCAATCTTGCTTTCGCACTTCCAATTTTACTAAAAAAAATATATTTTTTATTTGAAGTCTTAAAAATAATGATCTAACTGCATTTTTATTGCAGATTTGAGATTTAAAATACTATGCAAAGCTCACTTTGAGTATAATAAAGGAATTTAAAAATGAAAATATTTTATTTCGCGGAGCAATTTATTGTTGAATTTTATTGAGCTAAATAGAGCTATAAAACCCCCCTGCCAGGATTTTCTTTGCTCGCTACAAGTAGAGGTTTCTGTTGTTCACAAAATTACATTTACATATTCAGTGTTTCAAGAAAAGAAAGAAAGAAAATAGTTTGTTTTTATATTGAAACGAAAAACTCTTATTTGGTGACTAAGTTAAGTTTTAATCGTAAATGATTTACGAAAGATTTCCTGGACTGAGAATAAATACAACATTTTCTTTTGCACTTTATTACAAACTGTGGAAAATAAATAGTAGTAGTTGTTGTTGTTCAACTGTTTAATTTATAGAAACCTTGTCGTCTTTTTCACATCAAACAAAACATAACATTAAATATCAAGCTAAACGCCGAGAAAATGTATTTAAAATTCTCATGGAATTTTGAACAATTGCCTCAACAAATATTGAGTTAGTCTTGTTGGTTATTGTGCATACAAATGTAACCTCATTTAATTTAGTTAAAAGCTTAAAGCAACCATAATGAAATAAACGTTAAAGATCATTTACAATTCCTATTACCTGGCTCCGAATTTAAAGCTGCTTCATACTACCCGAACAATTAATCACAAAGTAGGGTTTCGTCGAAAGAACTTCTTGATGTTAAAATTATTTTTTTTAAGTATAGTTAAAGCCAAAAATAGTTAGTCTTCAATATTTTGACGTTATTATTGGAATTTCGTTGTTTTTTAAAATTAGCAATATTCTATATACCGTCTGTCTATAAAATAACCCCCCCCCCTAACTAACTTTTGAACGACTTGATATTTTACCACAATATTTGGTGTGCTTTAATGGGAAATGATATACTATTTTTTAGGCAAGAATTTAATTTTGTATCATTCAAAATGACGACTGGGCGTTCGGGAGTTATGAGGCGTCACCACACACCCGCACTACCACACATAGCAGACAATTTGTAAAAACCTCTTTTGGAATTCCTAAATTTGTGTATAGTTTCGAAAAAAAAATGTTCAAACTATCTAAATTCAAATGAGTTTATCGTTGGCTTTGCCTGTCATATATTAAATTTCAAATATAAATTAAGCAATTATACATAAATATGCAATGGGATATGCAATTGAGAATGTTGCACCGTGCGCAGTTAGTTAAACTTTTGATTTAATTTGCAACATCACGTCAGGACTGAAACAAATCAATGTGAAGGTAATTTAAATTCACTTCCCGGCAACTATTTCTAAAATAATTTCCTGCTGCTGTAACTGTATAATTGCTAATTAAAACCATGCGAGGGCGACATCAGAACTATGATCGGATTATAATATAACATGCAATGCAAACAAGGTTGATTGAACACAAATAAAATATAACAAATACTTTATTAATACCCAGCATTAGTGACTTAAACATTTAAAATGGAAATGAATAACTTAATTAATTTGTTTTATTAGCTAACCTAAACGTGGTTGTTTGAAACAGATTAAAAGTCAATACCAGTTACCAAAACTGTTAATTTTCAAGGGCAATATGTAACTATTTTTGGTTCATTCTTTAAAATTTTTCTAGGCTTATTTATCATGATAAAATAATTTAGAAAAAATAATTAAATTTAGCATGGGTCTCCCCTGCTTTAGAAAAATTTGTCTTGGAAATGGAATTGGGCTTATTAAAGAAGCCTCAGGAGATCGAAAACCCCAAGCCCCCCTTTAATACATGTGTGTCAACGACTTGCACCCTTGGTGAATGGGCCGCTCATAGCCAACCCTCTAGGAGCGTGTGACTTTGGATGAGCTCTTACCCCCGATCGATTCAGCACTCCCAGGCCTAGCACGACTTGCTCTGGAGCCGCGCATTTGTTTTTTATTAGCTATCATTAATTAGGGTTCGAATACTCACATTTTTCACGTCACGCCGTTTTTTTTTGTAAATCAGTCTCAGTTTTGACCTTATCAATAATTATTTGTTTGAGCCTTATCGGCTTTTTAAATTAAAGTTCTAATAGATGTGAATGTGGAATCAGTTTAAACATCTTGAATTTAGAATAAAGTCGTAAATGAGCAAAAGCAAGAGAATTTGAACAAGGTACTTTCCGTTATCCCAGCTGCGAAAAGCGGGCTAATTTTCCTTGTAATTTATTTATGTCTTGAAAGTGTAAAGTATAGTGTGCATTACAAGGAATAAATTGCACAGAGAAAACAAGAACAGGCGTACAGTCTCTTGCAGATGTTTTGACTGTGTATTTGATAAAGCTACTATTTTATTATATTTGAAGCGCTCGGGGGAAAATAGTAACAAGCCACATTGTGTTAATATTGGGAATAGCCAGTTTAAAAGTTATTATCAAATCCTCAAATCATGTTATAAAAGTTATCCGTTTCATATTTTTATATATCATCAAAACTACTATTAGCTTTCTATTGCAATTAAAAAGTAAAGCAATATTGTTTTGGTTTTCCAGAAAAAAAAATTAAATCTGACGAATTTGTGGCTTGTTACTGTCTTTCAACAAAAGAAATAAATACATCTTAATTCTTGAAAGGAATGCATTTTATTAGAAAATATTAAAGCATGACTGTTTTTACATGTAAATACCTAGCTAAGTTACTAAGGCTACATAAGACTAAACAAGAAAGAACAAAATATAATCCAGTTGGTCGAAATCAAAATTCTCATCATCTACATTTTCAATTTTCCCGTCACCTTCTTCCTTAGCAGTGACGTTTTGTACACCAATATCAAAATAAAAGTTGTGGTAGACAGCTGGAATATATGGCATCTTTTCCTAAACAAAGTTTTTTGTCCAGTTTATATAAATAACATTTCACTAGACTATGTTCAAAACAATGAAACTTCAAACCCAACGCCAAAAATAATAGCAGGAAATTTTTGTTAAAAAAGGAATAAGCCACACCAAATTTTGCTGACCTCCATTTCAGAAAGGCTGCTGTTTTCACTGCCAATACTTGAATTAGAATAATCTTTGTCCTTATCACTATCGTCAATTTCACTTGATTCACCACTGTCACTGTTATTTTCCTCACTATTAAACAACTTCCTCTTGACTCCCTGACAGCTGGTGCCTGCTATGCTGCAGTTGCGTGGCTTGTTACGCTTTTTGGTCAAAATTAAACTGCATTTTAGATTTATTAAAGAAGAAAACTACTTGATTATAGCGCCATCTATTAATATATAGCCAAAATACTTTTAAGGTGGCTTGTTACCGTCTTCCTAAAATAATTGATGTTGACAACTAAATTTCGTCCGATATGTGGCTTGTTACTATTTTCCCCCGAGCGCTTCATTTGTTTTCCTTTTTACAATTTAAATTTGCATTGTTTATATGCAGATTTCGAAATCAAGTCAGATACTTACGCGATATTTGTTTTACCAATATTATTTTTACCGTTGTAGTCTGCTTTTTGCTCTACAATAATTATAAGATTGCTTTATATGTATTTCCAATCCTTTAACTCCCGCATGACTTCAAAATAAAAGTTTCAAACACAGGTTTCAAAGTCAATGTAAGTTATTTATTATTTTATTTAACGTCGGCCCATTTCTGCTGCTAAGGTTAAACGTTAAACACCAACGTCAGGGAACAAGTCTATCGGACCTGGAAATGCATATGCACGTTTAAACAGAGAAACAATATTGTTGAGACAGTGCAGTCAGTGCTGCAGTGCATCAGTATATTTGTTTATTTTAAATTTTTAGTAACGCTCTTTCTCGTGTCAGAGTTAGGTGCTTCACAATACTATTCGCTTAGTACCTTAATCGGCCATTGATTTTGAGGATCATTTCAATCAATCTTCTCATAAAGATTGCTTTATTTGTATGACCTTAAAATTGTATTTTCGTCGACATCATTTTTGACATTTCCATTAATTTATTAGTTATGCTATTACGTAGTACAAATAGACCTTGTTATTTTTCGAAAGTGATAAAGTATAAAACCGTAACAACTATTATGTTGCAAACTTGCATCGTTACGAACAAAAATTCATTGCTCTGCTGTTTGCTGCAAATGTGTGTGTAAGCGAAACGGTGCGAAATCAGTTATATCTCCATAAACATCCCCTTGACATAAACTTCTTATCTCGTTCAATATCGTATCAAAAATTATTTGCCCGTAAAGTTTGCATAAAATTCGACAAATAGTGTTTACATTTACATTTTGTGGTGAACGCATTACTTAACACAACGCAGTCACACATATATCCAGGAAAATGTCAACATATCGTATGAATATAGTCCTAGATAAACAGGGAAACGTCTAACCTGGAAACGACATGTAAATTAATGCAAATTGCCGACTCAGAAACCCAAAACCCTGCAAATTTAGACTTTAATGTTAGAAAATTGCTTTTGCTCCATACCGGAAGTTGAGCTGCTCGAGCTTCTTTCATTTCTGCTCGCAGAAATTGAACTTGGGTGTCGGTGAGTTATTATAGGTATATCACAGTGCATTCGAACTTCTAATCCACTTCCATTAAACCGCATGTTTTTAGTCTATTTTTAATTCATTTGCGGTCTTCCATCGCGTCAAGCAGGTGTAACCTGTAACCAGGTTTTTCCTTTCATTTAAATATTCATGCCTACTGCAGTTGTTCCTACGAAAATGGTTTACAATTCGATTCAGCTTTCTACAAGGCCTAAATACATTATTAAAGGAGCTTTACCGGATGTCCAAGCTTATATATGCTGTGTGTTGGGAATTTACCGCAAAAATAGAAAGACAAGCAAAATCGGGCTTTTAAAGTTTCAAAGTTGACGCTTGTAATTTTAAAAAATACACTAATTTTTTAGATCATAAAAGCGTATTTTTCCTAAACTCTCAGAGAAAGTATAACAAAAAGTTAGCCACACAGTAATGATTTTCGTTGTGTCGAAGTAAAACACCTTACATATACGTTTATTGATTATACTGCAAAAATATTAGTATCTCCGCATACAGAAACCCACAAATGTTTCAAATTCAAGCTAATTCCCATAGTCGATTAAAGTATTATACACATTTCAATGAATTTGCAAGTACTGTATAACTATTTGTTAGAATAGCAACAAACACAAACAAGCAGGTGTAGATTCTACGTCTCTTAAGCTTAAATAAATTTAGTTTCTCTTATCGCGTTTTAGAAACCAAACCTTGTGTGGGTGGGCGCACGAACGTAATGTACATTAACCAAACCACACTACAACCAAAAGAGTTTCAATATATCAAGTAAACAAAATTACAGAGAAAAGCGCCAGAGGCGGCTTGAAGGAGAATTTACATAACAAAAATTATTGTGATTCATTCAGTAAACCTTAGATTTTAACGAAAATTAGTCCGTTGGCCTGTTCTCCCTCTATTTTATTTTGAGTTTAAGCGTGCACGCCGTTGTTTAGTTAGAGTAGGAGTAGTTCCTTCTCCAAGCCCTTTTTCCTATAAAACACCCTCCGCACTCAGAAAGTCAATAATTCCGTCCCCGAACTTCAAAAAGCTCACTAGCTTTCCCACTCCGGTCCTATTGTCAATTCGTTTGTAATAATTCCGTAGAACCCGTTAAAGTATTTAAATTTTGATTTCTTCGGAAAGAAAATTTCAGTCTACTGTCCGCCCGTGAATTACAAACTTTTATACGTTTGTAGTATTTTCCCAGAGTCTCATCAATCCCGTTGAATTTATATTCAAACCGAAAGTCTAAAACTTTACCGTCCGCCCGTGAATTACAAACTTTTAAACGTTTGTAATGTTTTACCCGAGTCCCGTAGGTATTGATTTTGCATTCAATCCAAAAGTTAAACACTTTACCGTTCGTCCATAAATTAGAGACTTTAATAAGTGGAGAATTTCTAATTAAAACTTCGCCAAATTCACGTGTCCTAATCTGTACATTGTGCACACTGTAACAAGTTAGTAGAATTTTCAGAAAAACCGCCAAATAGTTTGAAAATTATTTAAAATCACCGCAGCGCTTGTGCCGGATTTTTCTGTTAGTTTGAATATTGTAGAAATCGAAGTTTGCTTTTGATAATATTAACAAATTGAGAATTCCGAGATTGTACTAAATTGAGCTTTTGAGTTTTTATCGTTCTTTAAAACAAACCTTAAAGCGTTATTTGAGAAGCTTCAGCGGTAAACTCTAGAACTCCGGAAACGTACCAGTTTCCAGAAAATAAATCACAAGTCCCGTATAAAGTAATTTAGTCAATTTTACCGTCCCCGAGTGACTTATTGCAAATTTAAAAAAATGTATTTAAATTTTTATTAAAATTGGTAAAAGTTTGTTCACATTACTACATTTATTAATCTTTATTCCTGCTCTGTGATAAGCGATGCGAATTTAATATTGGTAAATCGAATCCGTATTTATTGTTTTATGAGAACGAGACGAGAAGTGAGCTTTTCAAAGTGACAATCAATTTGAATAAAACATAAATAAGTATTTCAGTTGAACAAACCACACAAAAACATTCTAAAATGTATTGCTTTTAAATTTAAATAAAGTCTTTAGGTAAGAAAGTTATCATTTATTTGCGGCGACCATATGCGAGGTTGTTACACTCATCTATAGTTTAAATTTAGTTACTTAAAATTCATTTGAATTGAGTTCAAATCACTGGAATTCGTAATTTCTGATAGCATGTCATTATTACAATTTACTTTCGGCTTAGACCGCGTCGTCATTTGGGAACTACACCCATAATCAGATAAGGACCGACCTGTAGCTTGTCTGCTTTTACAAGCAGTTGCTCTAGAAGTTTGAGCAACAGTTGTTGGCAGGCCCTGCCTGCCTAAACAGAGCCGTGTGCTTAGAATATTTAAACCTTGGGGCGGACAATGGTTTGATATTAATGTATTTTGTTTTACAGGACAATAATACTTAATCGGCTTATGCCTGTTAGCTGTTTGTGAACCCATACAAACTAGTTTGTAGGGGTTCACTTAAGTCGTGCTTCATACGGTTCTTCTAATCTAACATACCAAAGTGATAAAATATGTTGTTTAACGTTTAATATTTTACTCCCAGCCACCCCAACTCAAAAATTTTAAACTGCTACATATATCCCGTGTAACACAAATTAACGCGCTTACAATTTATTCGATACACAGTTTCATTTTGCTGCTAGACACTAGTTGTTAAGCAGTTTAATGTAGTGTAGTGTAGGGTAAATAAGATGCATTTTATAATTTAATTTATCTTTGTTAGGGTAGCTGGAGATGAAAGCATGCGCGTAGAAACGTAATTTTTCTTGGAGCGGAAGGCAATAATAGTCAATTATAAAAACAAGTTTAAAACATTTGCAAGGTTCTCCCTCCCCCCCAGTCACTTTAGAAAGAACACCCAGTATATCAAAAGTAAACTTTCGTTGTTCTTGTACTTTAATAGAATAGTTTTTTTACAAAATAGGTTTAGAAATAATTTTTTTCTGTTTCTATAAGTAAACAGAAGTCACAAATGAAATATAAAATGCTTTACGTGATGTAGACTTTTCTTTAAAATCAAATTATTGGTCACTTCAACAAAATAAACGTGACAGTTAAATTGAGAAGTTGGTGGTACATGAGTAAAGCTTTGATAGTCTACATTTGTATCCATCAGTTCACGATTCATCAATTAATAACGGTCCCTTCAGTTGTCAATTCACGTAAATTGAACACTTGAAAAGTTAATGTTTTATGCTTAATGGACCAAGCTGATTCAAAGATTTGAAATATTTATTCTGACATTTAACAGTCGATTGATAAAATTATAGAAAACGTTTATAACAAAGTAAAAATGTGAATGTATTTTACTAATTACTGTTACAACTACAATATGGCAGACTTTCGCGAGTTGCGTGTAGTGAAACATAAACCTAAGATGACCTGCCTCCAGAATCGAATTGTAGTCGCTTTGCTCAGAAGCATGTATGGGAATAATTTAGATATATTCGAATCTACATACTTTACATGCATTTTTACACAAAACGAGATTTCTTTAGTATTCGTCATGGTTATCACTTATCAAACATGTTTTGGGTTTTAATGTACATTCGTATTTTAGCGGCATCTTCACTGTATTTACAAGTATTTGTAACAAATGTAAGCAAAAAGTAGTAAATGTCAAAATCACATTGAATTACACAAGTTTTAAGTTAAAACAATAGAAATAAAACAAACCAACCGGAATTAGTCCTCACAACAAAACCACATTTCAGAAGTTTCTTGCTGAAACAACCTTAGACTTTTCCTGAAAACTAAAGTTCAAGTCGCGAAATATTTAGTGGGAGTTTGTTATTCTTTTTCTTTGCCATTGGAACTTAGTATTTTTATTTTTGCTGTACGTATCGAATTGCACAATATTTATTTTAACTTTACACGAGCTCATCCCACCTCAGAGACGTAAAATTTTGCGTGGGACGATAAAAGCTGTTTCTATAATATAAAACCGCGTGATTTATAATTTATTACTCTTTAATTGTTTCAAAATTTTAGAATGTTCCTAACATTCTTGATTTTGCTTGTTTTATCTGCACGGGATGAAATTTACTTAAGACTTCGGCTTTATAATGAAGTAGTTAAAAACTAATAAAACTTTCTTATCGGATTAGTATAGAACGAAATCTCTTATTCAAAGTATACATTACTTGATTAAAGAATTCTTTAACTTCTTAGAGCTAGAGATTTTGAGCAGATATTAAAACTTCTTAATTACACTCGGTGCAACTTTGAATTATAAAGGCTCTTCAAAGAGTAAAGTGCATTTTTTTTAATTGCATAAAAAAGTTCCTAAAAATGAAACCTACACTTTCGAGGCATTCATTTTTAAACGCTTTCATAGCTAGGAAAGGTCTTATAAATATTCAATAACCATCTGAGATCTTCACGGTGCGTTCTGGCTTGTGTGTGGTTTGAATTAACCCTGGTTGGGAAGCCCTAAAACTAATTCAATCACCGATAAACTTAAATCAATTTCAGGTAATAAATTCCGCCGTCGTAAAATTGTAAAAGGTGGAAAATAAACTGATACTAAGCAGTTCATTTTTGGTGAAGTATGTATGTGATAGGCAATTATTAAAGAGCACCTAAAAAATTGGATTTCAAATTTTAATTTCTTGATAAAACCAAAATCGACAACGAACACGAGAAAAAATTTATAATTGAACGTTAAAAATTAGGAAAACATCATCACTAAATTGTTTTGTACTTTTTTTGTACACATCCAAAACTGTGACATTATTTAATATCTTCGACCATTCTTGATCCACATTCGACCTTGCTTCAATAATAGTTATTTAAGTAACAAGGAATGTAAAGACGTAATAACATTCGAGGTAGGTAAATACGAGCCGAGGCGAAGCCGAGGCTTGTGGCCTGCCGAGAACGTTAATAGTCGATACATTTCGTGTTACTTATTAAATTTTTCACGCTACCGGCAGTGTAAGTAGGCCTTACATCCATAGCTACAGGGATCGTAAGTGGCTGATAACATTCGTGTACTAGTTACCCTTGACGACGGAACTTAATAGTGTCACTTACATTTCTAGGAAAATAATGTTGATTTTAACTGTTCGTTGATATGGTAATAAGCACAGACAACTTAGAATAATGGGGCTTTTAAAAAATAATTCCGATGACAGCTGTCAAAACGAACTTTTAAAAATATGATTAAATTTTTACCTGTAGCGTGAAATAGTTATTTAAGTAACACGGAATGTAAGGACGTAATAACATCCTCGGCAGGCGACAAGCTTCGGCTCCGCCTCAGCTCGTATTCGCCTACCTCGGATGTTATTACGTCCTTACATTCCTTGATACTTAAATAACTATTTCACGCTACAGGTAAAAATTTAATCATATTTTTAAAAGTTCGTTTTGACTGCTGTCATCGGAATTATTTTTTAAAAGCAGCATTATTCTAAGTTGTCTGTGCTTGTTACCATATCAACGAACAGTTAAAATCAACATTATTTTCCTAGAAATGTAAATTACACTATTAAGTTCCGTAGTCAAGGGCAATAAGTAAACGAATGTTATTGGCCATTTTCATCGTTTGTAGCTATGGATGTATCGTCTATTTACCTTGCCTGTAGCGTGAAAAATTTAATTATTTAATTATATTCTACATTGCTGGCAACATCGACTTTCCGTTTTGAAAATATTAAAATCGCTAGACAACGGCAAAGTCCGTTTTGACAATATCGAACGAATGAAGGTCATAAACTGAGTTACAAGATAATAATAGGACAAATCTGCATCGGTTTAATACGAAGGTTTTCAAATAGACTGCCTGTTTCCATTGAAATAAGTTTCTTTGGTGTCAGTTAAGATTACAGCAGCTTTCCAAGTTTCTACATACCTTATGAGCTTTAATTCAATTATTAAAAATCAATTTATTGACGCTTACTACCGAAGTCCATACGATATAACATAATGTCAATTGTTTTTTAATTAAAAAAAATCCATATGACCTTCAAATTAGGTTTTGTAAGAAGATTTTCAAACCGATGTCTGATAAAGGTTTGGTTTGTTAGTATTAATAAGGTGGCTTCAGGTTGACGTCTATTTAAAATGCGTCGATCTTTCTGAAACTTTAAATTACCATTTCACCTTGAAATTAGATTTTGAAAGAATATTTCTAGACCGACCGCGACGTCGGATAGAGATTGGTTTGTAGTAGGTTAATTTTGTACACTTTCTCAAATAGTCATTGGACCTTCAAATTAAGTTTAATATTATGGCTTCAGACTGATGCCTAATTAAAACTCGTCAATCTTCCTGAAACTTTCAGATTACAATTTGATCTTTAAATTGTGTTTTGCAACAAGCTTTTCACACCAATGCCTAATAGAGGTTGGTTTAAAATGAGTCAATTTTGTCCAAATTGTTAAATAGTCATTTGACCTTTAAATTAGGTTCTTCAGGCGGATACCTATTAGGCCGGTCTCCCACCAGCACTACGCGACTGCGACGCTACCTCGACGCAGCAGTTGCTTTGAGGTCGGGCACATTGTTTGTAATTGCAGCTCTCCCATCAAGAAAATCGCGACGCGACAGCAATGCCACGGAAGAAACAAGTCTCGCGCGACGCAAATGTTCAGTCTCCAGGCGACCGTCGCGCTATAATTTTTGATAATTTTGGAATTTTCGGCGTAGTAAAGTGATAATAATTTTATTATTATTATGGATGAGCAAGGAAACTGTCTTTCGACATGCGGTAAAAAGATTTGAACCTGGATTCGTCATTTAACAATTCTCTTGCACACACAAATGTACTACGATCTACATTATTTACGTTGTAGGAATTAATCCAGTAACTGCGTTTCTTTTTCTTCCGTTGGTAGGCGTAATAATACGCAACAACAACATCTTCACCACTAGACATTTTCCAACACTCTGATAACAATAACCTTCAAAGACTCCCAAGTCGAATACCAGACGCGGTCTCGTAGCTTTATTGTGCGAACCTCAAAAAAATACAGTCGCCGTCGCGTACCGTAATTTTGATCGCTTCGCAGTAGCGTCGCGGTCGCGTAGTGCTGGTGGGAGACCGGTCTTAGAAATGCGTTAGCCTCTACGGACTTTTATATTAGCATTTGACCTCCAAAAAAGAAGACTTACAGATCTATACCTGATAGAGGTTAGTTTGCTTGGAAATGACCCTATCTTTCCCAAAATTTTAAATACCTAATATAATAATATATTTATTTCCGAAAGTAAAATTACATTATACATTGCCTTGATCCTTTTCTTCGAGACTAGAACTTTCAGAAACAAATAAATGAAGTAAGGACTTAGCCCACAGAAGAATAAAAAACTTGTACGTGAGCTATTGATTACAATAATTGAAACAAACGTAAAGATCCTATTTCTATTTTTCATTTCAATACTAATACTAATTTTTTATTTGGTTAAGCATTTTTTATATCTACTAAAAGATGTGCAGCATTTCTAGGGGTATTTCGCAGCCAAGTTTTAATTCTTTTCTTAAATATATTGATATTTTGACTTTTTTTGGTATCTTTTTTTTGGTAGTATAATTTTGAAATCAATCAATTTTGAATCAGTGGTATTTTGCAATATTTGTTTAGACCACCGTGTTTTTACAAAGACTGGTTTGTTATGATATAAATGTCTCTTGTTCTTCACATAACAGAAAAATCTCAATTTATTAAACATGCAACTTTGGTTTATTTTAAACGGCGGGCGTTGTAAAATAAATTCGCTTCAATAAGAAAAGATCTGAAGTAAAATTTAGAACCTTGATTTATATTTTATGATATTCCCGGTTTCAGTGTATGAAATGTTAAAAAGCAACCATCCCAAACCACATCCATCCATTAAATAGATTGATTGACAGTTTCGATATAATTCATTCGAAACAAGTTAGAATGTAGGAGAGAAACAAGAATTCAGACTCAAAAATCAGGATCTTCCATTTTTTTGAAAGGATAAACATCCGCGCGTGTCCTTTTAGAGTTTAATCTTTTGGAAGTAAACGAGGGATAACGGTGTACGAGTCGCCAAACTGAAGCGATGCGATGTTATCTAAAACGGCGACTTTAATACCGTTGAAAAATGTGTATGGGGATTTTTTGTACGCATTTGTATTTTTCAAACTTTATACTAGGGGCATACGTTCTTGACAATATAGGTCATACATAAAAGAAATTCTTTTATAGAGGATGCCACTTTTGTGTTAAGAATGTCGAGCTGCTCTTGCCTCCCCCTGGGAATTCTGTCAGGATACTAATGGACGTGTTTAACAATGGCACATTTTTTTGAGAGCTTTGCTTTGTGATTTTGAAATATCGCCACGAAAAAATTGTCACGGTTCGTGTCACTTCTAATTAGGAAAATTTGTTTGTTTCGTCAAAAACGCGTGTGCACCGTTGCTTTTTACAAGCATCTCTTATTAATTTTAAATGCTTACATATTACAACGAAAAGTGTTTGCTTTCTAGGTTATTCATCAAGTTGAACATTATTAACATGTGATAACAGCTTGTACTCATTAACCCTAATTCTCTACTTGAAAGTGGAGTATCGCGAATGATTTGAAGTTACTCTAATTGATAATCTTGATACCAACCAACTCCCTGCAGATTTATTCTAAGCGAAGCAAGCGAGCACCACCCCCAGCCTATTCGACTTTGCACTTATTCCTTTATTGCTTTTGCCATCCCAACCATGCTAATTAGTCCAATCTAATTTCTAATAAATTATACAACTTTTGGAAAACATGTCATTCGGTACATGCTAAAGTAATCATCAGTTTTTTGAAATTTAGATGCGCGATGAGTTCATAAAACTTCCTTTTGAAAATTTGTTAACGTAACAGAGCTCGTTTCAATTAACGCGAACAGAATTTAATAAGAATAGGTTTAACTGAAAATATTGTTGCAAATTGGAAGACGATAACTTGGAAGATAGTGCTGCGCCGGTATTCAATATAATGTTGCATCTATAGTAAGGATTTCGGATTACCATGCATTTGCATATTAAACGGGTAAACGGATAACCCACTCTTCAGCAAGATGCAGAGATTGGCCACCTTAGAAAAAACAATTAAGTTTAACTTGACTTGGAACGAAATTACGGAACAAAGCTAGAAATCAACATCTTCTGACTAACGTAACCCCAAAATTGTAAACAACAGAATTATCTGTGTCAATTCTTGTTTTTTCAGTTTCATATTTTTTTGTTAAAAAGAAAACTTTAGTTTATTTATTAATTCCAGCTTTACTTCGTTAAAGTCCATATTTAATGAGTATCTGTATATAAAATACTTAATCACTTTAACAATATCTATTTATTTTAACCTTATACGTATTTCGGCATGTTTACATGCCATTGTCAAAGGTTATGTGAAAGTAAACAGTTAGTGTTGTTATAGCAATAGAACTTTTTTACTTATCTTGGTAATCGTCTGCAGATGACTTGATTTCTTATTCCAAAATGTCCAGTAGAGGAGAATTTAAGAGATCAATTTGCTCATTCATTAACGGTACAGTTTTTAAATGTTTGTGAATTTCAAAAGCTTCTAGTATATCTAATTTACGTTTATCATCACAAAAGTGTAAACATTTTATGGTGTTATTAGATGTCATTGAATGATTTTGTTCTAGTAAGTGTTTAGCGTAATTGGATTTATGTGGGTGTTTGTATTTGTAACAACGTACGTGTTCTTTATACCTAATATCAAAATTTCTAATTGTCTGGCCTATATAAACCGAATTACAATGCGAACAATTTAATTTGTAAATGCCTGATTTTAGCAAATCGTCTGTTTTTGATTTTGCATTAAACAAAGTGTTTAAGATGTTCCTAGTTGTTTTAAAGCTTACTTTATATTTATTTGTTTTGTTTATAATTTTAGCAATTTTTTCTGATTTCTCACCAAAATATGGGATCGAAGCATATTTAATTGTATCGAACGAAGTTAGGGTATTCGGATAAATTTTTTGAATGGCTAATTTATAATCTTTTTCTTTAATTAATGTATCAATAAGTTTAGTATTATAACCATTACTGTATGCAATTTGTTTAATAATTGAAATTTCTCTATTATAATTAATTTCATCTAAAGGGACCGTCAAAGCCCTATGTATCAGGGACCTGTATGCTGCTAATTTATGTGTTTTATGATGACAAGAATCGTGTGGTATTGTAATGTCTGTTTGTGTAGGTTTTCTATAAACTGAGTACTCAAATTTATTAGTTGAATTAATTTTTATGTTTAAATCTAAAAAGTTAATGGACTTATTTTGTTCAGTTTCTAGTGTAAATTTTATGTTTGGGTGCAAGCTGTTAATAAAAATTAAAAATTCATTAATTAAATCAAATGAACTATTAAAACATGCTAAAATGTCATCAACATAACGAAACCAAAATATAACTTTCTCAGATTGATTTGATTCGAATATTTGATCTTCTAGATTTTCCATAAATATGTTAGCTAAAAGAGGTGAAATTGGACTTCCCATGGGTAAACCATCTTTTTGGAAATAAATTTTATTATTAAAAGTAAAGTAATTTTGATTGGTGCAAAGTTCAAATAATTGTATCAACTCAGTCCGTTTTATTAACTCAACATTTTTGTTAACAAGAATATCATTTAACAAAGGAATACACTCTTGAGGAGGTATTTGGGAAAACATATTAGTAACATCAAAACTAACTAGCTTGCTTTGTGGTGGTAAATGTAAGTTAGACAACTTTTTGATTAATTCGGAAGAATTTTTAACTGAATATTTTGGTTTATAATCAAAACTGGTAACTATATTATTTAGTATTTTTGCTAGCATATGGTTGGGTGCATTTATGTATGATACTACTGGTCTAATGGGCATGTTGGGTTTGTGTATTTTTAATAAACCGTATAGTTTTGGTGGTTGTGGATTTGGATTTATTATTTGTCTTTTTTGATAATCTGTTAAACTAACCTGGCAATTTTCTAATGTTTGTTTTAATTCTTTTTGATAATTTTTGGTAGGATTACTAGTTAAAGTTTTTAAGTTTGAATTGGTTATGAAATCATTAATTTTTTGTAAGTAAATGTCATTGGGTAATATAACTAATGTGTTTCCTTTATCTGCTTTGACAGAAATCAGATTATTTACTGAAATTTTTTCTTTAATCGATTTAAGTAATAAATTATTTTGATTATTTATTTTATTTTTTGATTTATTGGTATTGATTGACATCTCTTTTAATAAATTAGCAATTTGAAATTTTGCATATAGGAAATGTCTTTCTTTAAGAATCAGTTCAGAATTGACTGCTAAAATTTCTTTAATATTATTGGTAAATTTTGGAAAAGGGGCAAACTTAAAACCCTTATTTAGGAATTTTATCTGTTGGTCATTGAAATCTGTGTTTGATAAATTTAGAAAACGAGGATGAAAATTTATTATTGTGTCAGGTTTTGTGTGTGGTTGAAGTGCACGTGTGTGTTGTTCTAATCTCGAAAGTTTATTTTTCTGTATTGTGTATTTTTTAAATTTTATTCTACTAACTAATTCTCTAATGTCATTGTCAAATACGTCAAACTCAATTGGATGTAATTTGTGAATGAGTTCTGTGTAAAGTACCTTTAAATAAATGTGCAAATTGCCTCTAATTCTAAACCATCTTTTTGACTCTTCTTTAAACCATCTTTGTTTAGCATTTCTGATTATCTTCTCAGTTATGCTGTTCTTGGTTTTGGTGGAGATATTAATGTAGTTTGGAATGAGCTTCTTTTTCTGACATTGTTGATTTCATAACCAATTCAAACTTAAAAATTTTAACTAGTAATCCTACCAAAAATTATCAAAAAGAATTAAAACAAACATTAGAAAATTGCCAGGTTAGTTTAACAGATTATCAAAAAAGACAAATAATAAATCCAAATCCACAACCACCAAAACTATACGGTTTATTAAACATACACAAACCCAACATGCCCATTAGACCAGTAGTATCATACATAAATGCACCCAACCATATGCTAGCAAAAATACTGAATAATATAGTTACCAGTTTTGATTATAAACCAAAATATTCAGTTAAAAATTCTTCTGAATTAATCAAAAAGTTGTCTAACTTACATTTACCACCACAAAGCAAGCTAGTTAGTTTTGATGTTACTAATATGTTTTCCCAAATACCTCCTCAAGAGTGTATTCCTTTGTTAAATGATATTCTTGTTAACAAAAATGTTGAGTTAATAAAACGGACTGAGTTGATTCAATTATTTGAACTTTGCACCAATCAAAATTACTTTACTTTTAATAATAAAATTTATTTCCAAAAAGATGGTTTACCCATGGGAAGTCCAATTTCACCTCTTTTAGCTAACATATTTATGGAAAATCTAGAAGATCAAATATTCGAATCAAATCAATCTGAGAAAGTTATATTTTGGTTTCGTTATGTTGATGACATTTTAGCATGTTTTAATAGTTCATTTGATTTAATTAATGAATTTTTAATTTTTATTAACAGCTTGCACCCAAACATAAAATTTACACTAGAAACTGAACAAAATAAGTCCATTAACTTTTTAGATTTAAACATAAAAATTAATTCAACTAATAAATTTGAGTACTCAGTTTATAGAAAACCTACACAAACAGACATTACAATACCACACGATTCTTGTCATCATAAAACACATAAATTAGCAGCATACAGGTCCCTGATACATAGGGCTTTGACGGTCCCTTTAGATGAAATTAATTATAATAGAGAAATTTCAATTATTAAACAAATTGCATACAGTAATGGTTATAATACTAAACTTATTGATACATTAATTAAAGAAAAAGATTATAAATTAGCCATTCAAAAATTTATCCGAATACCCTAACTTCGTTCGATACAATTAAATATGCTTCGATCCCATATTTTGGTGAGAAATCAGAAAAAATTGCTAAAATTATAAACAAAACAAATAAATATAAAGTAAGCTTTAAAACAACTAGGAACATCTTAAACACTTTGTTTAATGCAAAATCAAAAACAGACGATTTGCTAAAATCAGGCATTTACAAATTAAATTGTTCGCATTGTAATTCGGTTTATATAGGCCAGACAATTAGAAATTTTGATATTAGGTATAAAGAACACGTACGTTGTTACAAATACAAACACCCACATAAATCCAATTACGCTAAACACTTACTAGAACAAAATCATTCAATGACATCTAATAACACCATAAAATGTTTACACTTTTGTGATGATAAACGTAAATTAGATATACTAGAAGCTTTTGAAATTCACAAACATTTAAAAACTGTACCGTTAATGAATGAGCAAATTGATCTCTTAAATTCTCCTCTACTGGACATTTTGGAATAAGAAATCAAGTCATCTGCAGACGATTACCAAGATAAGTAAAAAAGTTCTATTGCTATAACAACACTAACTGTTTACTTTCACATAACCTTTGACAATGGCATGTAAACATGCCGAAATACGTATAAGGTTAAAATAAATAGATATTATTAAAGTGATTAAGTATTTTATATACAGATACTCATTAGAAAACTTTAGGTTTTTATTAGTCACCATGCAAACCGAAATTTTATTCTAATATCTTTTTATTAAACTCAACAAGCTTTTCCCAATTCTAAAACATGTACAACTATCCATTAATACCTTAAGTTCGTTATTCCATAACAGTCAAAACAATGAAAAATAAAGCTTTTGCAAAACAGTAAGAAGACTAGAAGCTTAAAATCGTATCCGAAGGCTTTTGCTACCAGTAGTTTTATATTACAAATATTTTCTTATTTTCGCAGATCGATTTTGAAATACATCATCTAGAAGACTCTCGAAACTCGATAAAGTTAACACTTGTGTGAAGAATTCGATTTTGCGGTTTACATTGAATTGTGTGTCGATATAACATGTGAAATGATAGGGACTTGAACGAAAATTAAATGTTTCCTGTAGAAAATGTACGTTATCTTGAAAATGACACTGGACTAATATTCTTCCGCTGACATTTCGTTTTCACCATCCGAATAGAGATATTTTAAATAATAAATATACAAACGAAAAGAGGCTGACTTTATAAATGTGGGTATTCAGAAGGATATTTCCAAAGGAAATCTCTGCAGTGTTTAGTCAATGTTTCTTGGATATCTTTCAGAATAAGGTTTTACAAAGCTAAACCACAGTTCATTGGAATGATTTGTTTTTATAGAGCGGCTCATTTTAGTTTTAGAGATCATTGTAAGCTTTCGAAAATGTTGGAAAACCATTGACTGTATGATTTAGATACCTAAACTTTCGCTTTACAAATTTCTGAAAAAACGCCAAATCGTGTTTCTTTTCTATCGACGTTGCTGTCGATTATTGTTAAATTTATATTTCACGTAGTGTAATCACTTATCAGGTAACAATACAGCAATTATATTTGTTTATTAATATCATGTGGCAAAATAGTTTAGTACGGCCTTGCTTTTTGATGAAACTACTTTAAACTTAACGAATTTAAAGCGCCCCTTTTGTTGTAACTGCTCATCTTCGTGTTTTCCTAGAAGCGTTACTTTAACAGATAAGAAACAAAGTCGAACAGTATTAATGATTCTTGTTTTATATTGCAAATGTAGAAGAGCAAACCTCTAGCGAGCAGAAAGTTAAATCAAGCATTGCTACCAATATAAAGCAGACGCCTCAGATAATATATCAAAGGAAACTAGTACCGAAGCGCAATTTCTCTTCGTCCTGGAAATCGATACGATTTTCGCTTAAAGGTTACCATTGAACTATTTAAGGAGTGGAGTGATGTTTTGTTGACCGTGACAGCTTTATGATAGTATCACGTCCGCTGCCCATGCATAATACATCGCGTCCTCTTAGCCCCCTTAAAGCTCTTGACGCCACACTCAAACTTGTCCTTTATTCCTTCCGCTTAGAAGGCCGCAGAGATACTTGAACCAAAAAAATGTTTATATTGTCAGGGGACAATACTACAACTAGGGGTTTCACGTAATAATTTAAAATACGTCCTGACTTAAATTCCAGAGAAGTACCTATTTGATTCTCGCGGAGTAAGGTTGAGTGAATGCGCTCTGTGCACGCGAGATTACAAGTGCAAAGTGATAAACGATTGACCTCAGGTCAATCTATGAAAATAACCAGGAAAGTGACAATCTATTTATTTTAACCTTTAAGTATTTTTGATATCTAACTCAATTTCACATTATAACTTGTTACAAAAACATAACTACAGGGTGCGGCCGAAATGGCGAACAACCCTTATTACAATAACCAGCATTATATGCAAACAAATCCAATTTTGCATAATCAAAATCAAAATGTGCAACCACAATACATATCAGCTCCAAACATGTGTTACTCCCAACCGATGATAACACAGCAATCACAGCAACAACCTATATTTTATAGCCAACAACAGGCAAACATTCAGACACCTAATCAATCATTTAATTATTCAACACAAGATTTCCCATCATTACCTCCATCAAATAATAATGACTGGCATACTGTTACTGTTAGAAACCATAAAAAACGGGTGATAGATGAAGAAGGTCAATCAAGTCAAAGCGAATCAAAATACTGGCTAAGTGACAATAGATACAGATTGCTTAGTGAGCAGGAGGAAATGGATATAAACACACGTACGGAAGAGCAAAAGAAAGTTCCGAAGCCACCACCGATTTTTATTGCTGGAGTAGAAAATATTAAGCCGTTAACCGAAGAATTAAACAAAGTAGCAGATGGAAAGTATCAAACTAAAGCACTTAGTAGTAATCAAGTTAAAATAGAACCAAAAGATAGCCAAGCATACACTAATATTATAAATATGTTAAAAGACAAAAACACGGAATACCACACATATAAAGCCAAACAAGATAAAAGTTTCCGAGTGGTACTAAAAAATGTTCACTACTCCACAGATGTAGAAGAAATTAAAAATAGTATACAAAATTTAGGACATGAAGTTACAAACGTATGGAACATCAAAAAACCAGGTACAGATATACGTCTTCCTATGTTTTTCGTTGACTTAAAACAGAAAGACAATAACAAAGAAATTTATAAAACAAAACTGCTGATGAACACATGTGTGACATTTGAAGCACCACATACAAAGCGCAATATACCGCAATGCATGCGTTGCCAACAGTATGGACACACGAAAAATTTTTGCAATAAAAACCCACGTTGCGTGAAATGCTTAGGACAACACTTAACGTCAGATTGCCAAAGAAAAATAAAAAACAAAGAAGTTCAATGTGTTAACTGTGAAGGAAATCATCCAGCAAATTATAAAGGATGTATAGTACATAAGCAGTTGCAACAAAAATTATACCCACAACTAAGAAGTAAATCAACACCTAATACAACCCGATATGTACAACCTAACATAACCTACGCGCGGACTATGCAACAAGATCCGCAACAAATAAATAACATTAATCAAACAAACCCATTCACATCGAACCAACAGAACAGCGATTTAACTGAGTTAAAAAATATGATGAAAGAGCTTATCAGTCAAATGGGTACAATGATGAACCTCATTTCAACGCTAGTTAATAAAATGTCCTAATGGCTCAATTATTGAAAATTGCTATATGGAATGCCAACGGCTTGTGCCAACATGCACAAGAAGTAAAACAATTTTTACAAATTAATAAAATAGATATATTGTTAGTGTCAGAGACGCACTTCACCCACAAAAGTCACCTACAAATACCAAGATATATAACATATAGCACTAGACATCCAGATGGCAATGCACATGGGGGTACAGCAATTATAATAAGAGATGGAATAAAGCACCATGAACTACAAAGTTATAGCACGGAACATCTACAAGCAACAACAGTGGCAATAGAAGATCATATGGGAAATATAAACATATCAGCAGTATACTGGCCACCAAAGTACAATAACAAAAAGGAAGACTACGAACACTATTTCAATACTTTAGGAAATAAATTCATCACCGGAGGAGATTGGAACGCAAAAAATGAAGTTTGGGGTTCAAGGACAACAACAACAAAAGGCAGACAGTTATGCGCTGCTTTAAGGGCAAATAATTTAACAGCAGTATCGACAAGAGAACCTACATATTGGCCGACTGATAGGAAAAAAATACCCGATTTACTAGATTTTGGAGTCACAAAAGGAATTAACGAGAAACAAATCAAAGTAGAATCTCGCTTCGATCTATCGTCAGACCATTCGCCTGTAATAATCACACTGTATTCATACATCCTAGAACGACAAAAGCAACCAACACTATACAGCAAGAAAACAAACTGGGAAATATATAGAACAACAATAGACCAGACAATTAACCTGAATATACCATTGAAGACTCCAGAAGAAGTTGATATAGCAGTAGCAGAGTTAACTAAAGTAATTCAGAACGCAGCATGGACAGCAACACCCGACCACAACTGATACACCATTAAGGAAATATGTCCCATTATAATTAAACAAAAAATTTCCGAGAAAAGAAAACTTAGGAAAAAATGGCAAGCCACAAGAAGTGAATATGACAAAAATAAACTTAACAAAGCAACAAAGGAGTTGAAACAACTTTTAAAACAAATTAAAAATCAAGCAATCCAGGACTACCTCAGTGAACTATCACCACTAGAAGCAACAGATTTTTCATTGTGGAAAGCCACAAGGAAACTGAAAAGGCCCAGGGTACACGTTCCACCAATTAAAGATAAAAATGATAAATGGGCTCGGAGTAACGAAGAGAAAGCTGCAGCATTTGCAAACCACTTAGCCACCGTTTTTCAACCAAACAGCATAAATGAACCGGAACAAGAGCAAATGGTACGAGAATATCTCAATGCACCATATCAAATGGATCTTCCAATTAAAAGCTTCAGTCTCTTAGAAATTGAAGATACAATACAACAAAATATTAACCCTCGCAAAGCCCCAGGTTTTGATTTAATAACCGGTAAAGTGCTACAGGAACTCACAAATAAAGCGTACAAAGCTATACAGCAAATATTCAACGCAATACTGAGGATAGGACATTTTCCCAGTCAATGGAAAGTCGCACAAATAGTTATGTTGTTAAAACCTGGGAAAAATGCAAATGAAGCGGCGTCTTATCGTCCAATTAGTTTGTTACCAGTTCTTTCGAAAGTTTTTGAAAAGATATTTTTGAAGAGAATGAAACCAATTCTAGATGATAACAAATTGATCCCTAATCACCAATTCGGTTTTAGAAACCAACATAACACGATCGAACAAGTACACCGACTAGTTAATGTGATCAATCTGGCATTCGAAGAACAAAAGTATTGCACGGCGGCATTTCTGGACATTAGCCAAGCCTTTGATAAGGTTTGGCACGAAGGACTTCTGTTCAAACTAAAACAAAACCTTCCACACGCCTTTGTTATTGTCCTTACTTCCTACCTAACACATAGGTTTTTCCTTGTTAAACATCAAGACGAATACACTGACCTGGTACAAATCGGATCCGGAGTACCACAAGGCAGCATTCTGGGACCTATCCTATATCTCATATATACCGCAGATCTCCCGACAACTAACAAAACTACAACAGCCACGTACGCAGACGATACTGCAGTTCTAGCAGTACATACCGATCCAATTACTGCATCACAACACCTCCAAGAACATTTAAATAAGTTGCAAACCTGGTTAACTACATGGAAAATAAAGGCAAATGAATCTAAGTCGGTACATGTAACGTTCACATTAAAAAGAGGCACCTGTCCTCCAGTTACACTAAATGGTAACCAGCTGATACAAGCAGATGACACAAAGTATCTTGGAATGCACATGGATAAAAGATTGACATGGAGGAAGCACATATTTACAAAAAGAAAGCAACTCGGTATAAAACTACGACAAATGTATTGGATGATCGGCAGAACATCACAGTTATCACTTGAAAATAAACTGCTATTGTACAAAACTATTTTAAAGCCTGTGTGGACATACGGGATTCAACTATGGGGCACAGCCAGTAATTCAAATCTTGAAATCTTACAGCGCTTTCAGAACAAAGTTTTGAGAACATTGGTAGATGCCCCCTGGTATGTGCCAAATCACGTAATTGCAAGAGACCTGCAAATGCCAACTGTTAAAGAAGAAATCAAGAGATTCAGTGAGAATTATAGTGCTAAAACTGTAGTGCATCCAAATGTGCTAGCTAGAAATTTATTTGAAAACACTGGTGAAGTGCAGCGTCTAAAACGTTTCAAGCCAAATGATCTAATGGACAGATTCAATTAGTTATAAGTATATAGAATAAAACATAGTTTAAGATACTCTTAAGCCATTACATATTTTGTAAGATAAAGGAAAGTCTTCATTGGAAGCAATTCCTGCAAGTCATTGTAGTACATTTAATACTATTCTAGCTATACAAATTACTTATTGTCCAAAAATTGGACAGATTGTAAACAAAGAGGAGTAATTAAAAAAAAATCCAGAGAACGCTTGTGTCAACAAATCAATCTGTAAACAAAATATAAGAGTTTAATGGTGCGACTTTACGTAATGAAATTCAAATTCAATTTGATTCCATCTAATTTTATTATATTTGGTACAAATCAGATCGAATAATCCACTTTTACATTGGGGTTGGTTCAGAAATCCGAAATTATTCAAGATTCGAAATTATCTCACATTTGAAAGTTTTACAGATTTGAATCTATCACAGATCTAAAAATATTTAAATTTTGTAATTATTCAAGATTTGAAGTAATGCGAGATTTAAAATATTCCAGACTTGAAATTATATAGGGTGTTTAGTAAACATGGCATTCAAGGGGTGATTCCCTGGGTTATTTTAAAAATATTTGGTCCTTTGATGATTTTCGCAAAGCTGCTTTGTTTCAGAGATACGGGGCGATACAGGTTTTTCGACAATAACAATATTTTATTACCTAAATATTACATGAACGACTACCATCAGCTAGGATCCATGAATCCAATCTTCTCCTCATTGACTGCCAAACTCTTTCAACAACACCAGGGTCGTTTCTTATTGAATTACACCTATTAATTATCCGATTTTTAAAAACTTGAGTAGTGCAAACTAATGACTTCAGATAGCCCTATAGGAAAAGTCGGGGGATTGAGCAGGCCATAAGTGAGGTCCACCTCGACTATTAAAGATAGAAAATACAAGACGCAATCAGTTTAGACAACTTTGACAGATACAAAATGACAAATCACGAGACTTAATCAACAATGTTTGGAATCCACGGTTAAACATATCGCCCTGTATCTTCGAAACAAAGCGGTTTTCCGAAAATCATCAAAGGACAAAATATATTTAAAATAACCCAGGGAGTCACCCCTTGAATTTTTGCTGTGTGTTTACTAAACACCCATTAGAAATCAGAAATTATTAAAATTTACAATTATTAAAAGTTTGAAGGTGTTCTAGATCCATCAATATTAAAGATCTCGTATTATACAAGAAATTTTGGAAACTTTCAGAATATAAAAGTATTAAAAATCTAAAACTATTCAAGATTTAAAACTATATCCAAGATAAGAAACATGCGAAATTATCCAATATTCTTGACCAGAAATTATTAAACATCTAAAGATATCCCAACTAAAAAATTATTCAAGATTGAAAACTATCAGAAATCGGCAAAGATTAAAAGTTATAAATTACTTAATTTTTGACGTCACTCTACATCTGTAATTATTCCAGATCCAATATTATCTAAAAGTGATAGCTAGAATTCGCAATTATTCAATACCCGAAATTAGCCAAAATTGAAGACTTTAAAAATCCGTCATTTTTTCCTGAAAGTCAGATTCGATACCATCCAATATTTGATACTGTCAGATGGGAAATAATTGCAGATCGAAATTACATAAGATTCGAAGCTATTTGAAATCCAAAATTATTCAATATACGAAATTATCCTCCATTGAAACATATCAAGGATTCGAAATTATCTAATTATCCCTGATTCGAAATTGTTCAAGGTACAAAATGATTAAACATTTAAAACTGTCAGATATGCAATTTAAGATCTGAAATTATACAAGATCCTAAATTACATAACACCGAAAACTATCAAAAATCCAATATAATCTAACATCTGAAATTAGTCCAGATTTGAAACTATCCTATATTAGAAATTATGCAAAATCCGAAGTTGTACAAGATTAGAAACTATCAAAAATCTAAAATTATCGGAGTCGAACCTATGTAGATTCAAAATCATCCAAGATTTTAAATTTTCCGTGAACTGAAATAATCCGGTATTCGAAATAATGCAAAATCCTAAGTGTGTTGATTTGTGTTTGTGACATGTTTTAATCGTAGAAATTAAAGTCAAGTATCAAATTGCATTAAGTCGACTCAGTGGCGTAACGAGAAGTTGAGCCTGGGTTCCAGATTGAAGTCGAGCCCTTATATAAGCCCCTCGCTTCCCAGTAGGAGATACAATAAAACCTTTCGTCACAGAAACACGAATATATATTTTAAAAAACACAAACAAAATAAGTAGGTACCTAATAAAAGTCCATATAATGTACAAACTATAATATTAACTAAACATATTTATGAACAAAGACACACATCTACATAACGAACATAATAAAAATTTTACTAAACAAAACTTGTTTCTGGCCTTTGCACTTGAAAATTTTTGCATCAACTTATTCAAGTCCAAATTTTGTGCAGTATTATTTTCAATCGAAATTATTGCTTGAGACGACAATCTATCTTGAAGTATTATATTTCTTAAATAATTCTAAAATGTTGACAATATCATCACTCAAAGAATTTGTAACACTAAGACTGCATTTAATAAATCAGCCAATAAAGCTGACATTTTTGAGCCTCTGATTTTGAAGAATTTTTAACAGTTTTGTTGCTCTTGTTGCAGTTTCCAATTTTTGTTGTCGTTTTGCGGCACCCGATTTATGCACATACTTTTTTAAACTACCAAACACTTTACTTTAACGTTGTAATTGAAGCGATTTTAGCGGTCTTGCAAACTTTATCTAACATTAAAGCGGTTGCCATGGTAACGTACCCCCACTCTCGCGCGGATGTTAAGCAAAGCTATTGGGAAGAAAAAACTGTCATATTATTCACTCATATTATCGCCTAATTGAAATATAAAAAGAAGTGTGAGACTAATTTATTACTTACCAGTACCTTAACATTTTCAATCGACCGATATATCCAGATCCGGCAGTTACGCCGCTGGGTTGGCTATTCGATTAGTTCAGATCGAACCGGGTTAAATCTGGTTGAATTGAATCCAGTTGTACAAAAAATCGGGTCGCATTCAATACTGGTTGTTACATAGTCGGCATATCTTGGATTTGCTGCTATAACGTCAAAACTATCGTCTGATGAAGTCGAATAATTAAATTAGTTTGAATGGGATGCCATTAAAAGTGTAAATTGTATTATAAATTCACATTAGATCCATAGAATTTGTAAAATTAAATCAATCGGGCCGACACTCGGATAGATTTAATATAAAATACAATTTTTGGAATGGATTTCTGATATAACGTGTCTTTCCTTCTGATACATTTAGATGAGTATACTCGGATGTCATATTCATAGTCCATGATTTCAACTAACATTACATTAAAACGTTTCAGATTGGACTGGGTTAAATCGTATTGGATATAACACATGAAATTGGCTTGAATATCAAACCAATTTGAATTCAATAAGAGGGTGGCGAATTAGATCAATCTTCGAATATAAAATTCAGTTCTAGTTTCACAGAAAATTCTGATATAAATTTAAAAAACAATCCCTCCTTTATCTTGTAATTGCTTAACCATTTTCTTATTTCTATTTACAGATAGATTTATTGACAGTACAAATTTAAAGGTCAACTAAAATCAAACAATGTTAAACTTGATCTAAACCAGTTAAACGAAACAAAAGCTATTAAATTAAATCTCCATTTGCGCTGCATGAGAGAAGCAATTTCATGTTAGAAAATAAATTTGATATTTCATTCTTTGAAGCGATTGTATTTACTAACAATAGCCTAAAACATAACACCTACAATTGCTGAGGGAGTTTAAGTTCATCCAAGTGAAGTCCCTTTCAAACTGAGAGAGCGCTCATAAAAGGTATTCTGTCACAACACAAACTGAAAGATAAATTAATCAAATGCCTTTGACTAATCGTCTTTGAAAGACACCAAAAAGCATTTATACACCTCACGTTTGTTAGTGAAGTTTAAATTTTAATCTCTAGACCATCGCAATCTGAAACACTTGAGCTCCACGTTTGAGTCAAACCTTTCTCTATCCTGTTTTATTAACTTTGTGTCAAATGAAACAAAAGTAATTAATCGACGACGAAGGTATAGAGATGTTCTGTTTCTTTTTTACTCTTAGCATCAAAAATGAAGTGGAAGGTAATGGCGGGAAGGAAAATTTAAAATTTAATTTTGAATCGATTCAGCTTGTTTCTTATTATTTAGTCGATAAAAGGACAGGCAATGGTAGAAAACTCTATCTCTGATTAAAACATGATATATCCCTTAAGAGTTTTGGTGCTATCTCTGTTGGGGTTGAGGTGCCAGAAAATCAGTAAAATTTAAAATCTTACCTTGGTTTCTTACTGTGATTGAATAATGGTCAAATTTTGTGAATCATGATAAAACCGTGTACGAAAATGCCCAAATGAATTAAAAAAACATTTTTGGCTTAATCGAATTCCTAACTTATTCATTTATTTAAATTTTTTCCAATTATTGTAGAACCTGACAAAAATACAAGGGGTTATTCGTTTTACCACAAGCAGAACATGCGTCCAAAAATGTAAATGTATTAAGAAAATGGAAATACTTCCTTTAATATACTTTTTTGTATGCATTGCCTACCGCAGCTGATGTCCAAAAAGATATACCGACTAAGAAGTTGATAAAGTACATCAAGGCAAGGCGGATTTAATTATATACGCCATTAGAGATATTTCTTTATGTCGAGAAGCACTGTAGGAAAATGTATTACAATAAATTTAAGATAATATGACTGCAAACTAGTTCAAACGGTGTTCGAATTTAAGCAACCATCCGCCTTTGGATCGATGAAAGTGACTAATATACAGAGAGAGAGAGAGAGTTAAAAGTATGAAGACACCGATTTGCTGTCGTTAATATTCATTTTATAAGAAAATGTTCAATACAAAAGTTTTTTATGAAATTTTTATCTACATATTGATATACACGAAAAATTTTATTATTCAATTGTTTTTGAGTTATCACTTTACGCGATATTTTTTTAAATGACAACCTATTAATATTATACTACTATTCGATAGAGAATTCTTTTCTCTTTACAATGGTATAAAAATTTTTTGAGTTTGTATAACATTTCTTCGAGAAAATGCCCGTTGAAGTTGGAGTATTTACAATTAATTAACTTCCCTATTCGTAAACGATATAGCCATGACAAACAAAAGCGAAGTGATAAACAAAGGCGATATCACTAAGGCTGAATTTGTTTGTTTACAACATTTTTCAATTTTGTGTAATTTATTGTTGTTAGCATTAGCAAAGGCGAGTTTAAGTGAACGTGAAAGAATTGAAATACATATGATGCTGGGTTATGGAGATAGACGTAGAAGTTTACAAGACGTTTGTAATTTATTTAATGATACGCATCCAAATAGAAATCCAATATCTAAATCTGTTGTTGGTAAAACTTTACAACGCAACGTTTTGAATAAACGGGTAGCGTTAAAAATGTACCAAAGAGTGGTAGACCTAGAACATCGACAAGTGATGATAAAAAACTGGATGTTTTATTGGCTGTATCTGAAGATCCCCATTTACCAACCAGGAAATTAGCGGCCAATCTCAATATTTCACAGTCTTCGGTCGTTTCAATTTTAAAAAGTGAAAAGTATAAACCCTATAAGGTACACTTTATACACGAGTTGATGGAGGATGATTTTGATAGGAAACTCCAATTTTGTGAGGAAATGTCAAATATTTGCGATAATAATGAAAATTTTGTCAACAATATTGTTTTCTCTGACGAAGCTACGTTTTGCCTTAATGGTGAAATAAACAGACATAACTGCAGATACTGGTCATCGGAAAATCCTCATTGGGTTTTGGAACACCATACGCAGTATCCTCAAAAGGTTAATGTTTGGGCGGGCATTCTAGGGGGTCCCTTTTTCATCGATGGCAATTTAACTTCGGCTCTGTATTTGCAGTTATTGCAAAATCAAATTATACCTGCTTGTGCTACTCTCTATCCCCATGAAAGCAATGGACACCTCCCCAATAACAGTATCTGGTTCCAGCAAGATGGCGCCCCACCACATTATGGTGAAAATGTTCGTCAACATCTGAATAACGTGTTTCCAAATAGATGGATTGGGAGACGAGGAAACATTGAGTGGCCAGCCCGTTCGCCGGATTTAAGCACTTTAGATTTTTTTCTTTGGGGATACGTAACAAACAAAGTTTATAAAGATAGGCCCAATAACAAAGAAGATTTAAGAATCCGAATTACCAGAACGATGGAAGAAATTCCCCGTGAATTCTTAAAAAATTCTCTTCGGGGTTTTGTAAATCGATTGGGTCATTGTCAAATTGTAAATGGAGGACAGTTTGAACATTTAATTCACTAGAATTAAGTGTTTATTCGTATTTATTTATACTTTACTTGTTTTTGTTAATGTTTTTGTAGTTTGTAACATCATTGTATTTTTTTTGTCGTTGTTTAATTTAGTTATTAATTTCTTTCTAACAATAAGATTTTGACCGACAACTTTGTTGCAAATAATTTTTCATAAAATAAAAATATTAAACTCGCTCGCCTTTGTTTATCGCTAAACTTTTGTTTATCATGGCTGCATCGTTTACTAATTGGGAAGTTAATTAATTTAAATACTTCAACTTTAACGGGCATTTTCTCGAAGAAATGTTATGCAAACCCAAAAAAATTTTATACCATTGTAAAGAGAAAAGAATTCTCTATCGAATAGTAGTATAACATTAATAGGTTGCCATTTAAAAAATATCGCGTAAAGTGATCAACTCAAAAACAATTGAATAATAAAATTTTTCGTGTATATCAATATGTAGATAAAAATTTCATCAAAAACTTTTGTATTGAACATTTTCTTATAAAATAAATATTAACGACAGCAAATCGGTGTCTCCATACTTTTAACTCTCTCTCTCTCTGTATAAGTAGATTAAGAATATGCAACTGTCGGAAGTTCGAAATCCACCGTAAACAATAACGTTGTAAGTTCCGCCGATGATTATGATACAGAAATGTAAATATGGCTTCAGTGTCAGTGTATCAGCGTGCGAAACTACCTTCGCGTCTGGCCGCCAATAATCCCGTATGCTATAAATAATGTCGAGATATTTTTTTTATGTAACGCCGTAAAATCAGAAAAAATTTTTTTTACTAAGCACGTTTTTTATGTCAAAATTAAATCTAAAAAATTATATATAAAAAATCATGTCTTTTACGTTGTGTCTTTTAACGTCTGAAGATCATGTTTAACATCCTATGTTTTTGACAATACAAAATAAATTTTTGAAATAATTAAACGACACGAAGTCAATAAATAAAAAAATATTCCACTCACATTGTAACAGCCAATAACAGCGGTTTTTTTTCAGGTTCTTGACCAAGTAGACCCTGACTGGCTGCGATAAGCCTTTTTTTAGGAAGCTCCGGTGTTATCGGTGGTGTGTAACCATATAGCAACACGTCAACAAAATTTTTTATTCAAACATTTAAAAATTAAATAACGCGTTTGTACAATAATAAGGTAGCAGCAGATACTTCTCTGTGATCCCGACAGAGAACAGATCTACTTCAGGGATAGCGACCCTGCCTACGCGAGCTCTTGATTTCCCCTACCTCCTACTCAAGGGGAAGCATGACCTAACCTTAAGTCCATCCAACCTCATATTTTATCCTCACCATATCCTATCCCTTATCTTCTCTTTAATCCCCCTCACCAACACGTCTGGCCAGCGAGGTGAGTAAAGCCAAAATCCCCCTAACCAACATGTAACCAACATGAAAGTATCGAATTTGAAAACACAAGTACCCCAGGTGAGTAGAGATTACATCTCAGAATCTCACATTAAAAATTCAATCTGCCTCGAGGATTCTGGGGGAGGCAAAAATTCGAGAAATACAACGAATAAAGAAATGATCCGAACAAATAAATTAAAACGAAGAAAACAGCAAACCCGAAATACTCTGTACGTATCCACATTCAATGTCAGAACTTTGGCGACAGATGATAGACTGACAGAGCTAGAAACAGAATTAGAAAAGATAAAATGGACGGTAGTAGGACTGTCAGAAGTGCGAAGAACCGGCGAGGCTTGCGTAACCCTAAAAAGTGGACATACACTATTCTACAAAGGAAATGAGGATAGGAAAATAGGAAGAGTCGCGCTACTAATTAACAAAACAATAGCATCAAACATAACACAATACAAAAGTATATCTGAAAGGGTAATAATGATAGACATAAAAGTTAACAAACGCTATCAGCTCAAAATAATACAAATATATGCCCCAACCACAGACTACGACGACGAGAAGGTTGAAAATTTTTACGAAGACATAAACATTGCATTAAAGACAAACTGGACAAAATATGTCTTAGTAATAGGAGATTTTAATGCGAAAGTTGGGAGACGCGAAGAAGAAGACGAAGACAACGAAATAGGTCTAGGACCCTTCGGCTCAGGAGTTAGAAACAATAGAGGAAACATGCTGGTAAACTTCATAGGAGAAAACAATTTGTATTTGATGAACACATACTTTAAAAAACCGGAAAAAAGACGATGGACCTGGCAAGGCCCGAATGGAACAGTTAGAAACGAAATTGATTACATAATAAGTAATAACAAGAACATGGTACTTGATACAAACGTATTAAATTCTATAAATACCGGAAGTGACCACCGTATGCTGAGAGCTAAGATTTATATCAACACAAAGTTAGAAAGAACGAAACTAATGCAAACGAAGAAACCTCAAATTGATGTAGAGAAACTGAAATTAAGAAAATCTCAATACCAAGAAGAAATGCAAATACATATAAACACCATAAAATATGATGATATGTCTCTGAATACCTTAAACAACGAGATAACGCAACTTTTCCTAAAAACATCCGAAACCCTAGCAAAAAGAGAAAGGACAAACCAGAATAGACTCAGTAAAGATACAATAGACTTAAGCGAAAACAATTAAATCGGAACAAAACGAACAATATAGAGATGGCAGAATTAAACAAAACGATCAAGAAGAAAATAAGAACAGACATTAGAAATTATAATAACAATAAAATCAAAGATACACTAGAGAAAAGAAAAAGTTTAAAGGCTCTTTTGAGATCGATGTCAGAAGGAAAAACCAATATAAGTAAACTAGTGACGGAAAATAATGAAACACTAACTATTATGGAAGAAATAATAAAAGAAACAGAAAACTTCTACCAATCTTTATACAATAGTAAAGTTGAACCACCACCTGGGAAAACAAAAGAAGACCTAGTAAAAGTGAGGAATGTTGGCTCTGAGGAAATACCTGAAATTACAACAGATGAAATAGGTAACTCATTAAATAAAATGTCAAATGGACGAACATCTGGAGAGGATGGGATTGTCGTTGAAATGCTCAAAAGTGGTGGGATACTAGCTTTAAAAATTTTAGAGAAACTATACAACAAATGCTTACACGAATGCAGCATCCCTCAAGACTAGAATAATGCTTTGGTAATCTTACTGTTCAAAAAAGGAGACAAAAACAAACTAAAAAATTATCGACCTATCAGTCTTTTATCTGTATTATATGAACTGTTCACTAAAATAATAACAGAACGGCTAACTAATAAATTGGATAACTATCAACCACGTGAACAAGCCGGATTTAGAAAAGGGTTCAATACATTAGATCATCTTCAAGTAATTAGAACTTTGATCGAAAAAGCTAATGGTTAGCTTTCGTAGACTACGAAAAAGCGTTCGATTCCATAGAGATCTGGGCGGTTTTGAATGCATTAAGCAACAGCCGAGTGGACCACAGATACACAACACTAATCCACAACATTTACAAAAACGCTACCTTCCAAGTTCTAATGAAAGAAAAAACGAATAAAATCACAATGAACAGAGGAGTGAGACAGGGCGACGCCATTTCACCAAAGTTGTTTACACTAGCCTTAGAAGACATGTTTCAAGAATTTGACTGGAACGACAAAAGTATTACGATTGACGGAGAGAATTTAAATCACCTGCGCTTCGCAGACGATATCGTCCTGATATCGGAAAGTGGGGAAAAACTACAAGATATGTTAACGGAACTGAATTAAAAGTCAAGTCAAATAGGACTGAAAATAGATACCACCAAAACAATGTATATGACCAACGAAGAAACAAAAAACGAAGACCAACGAAACCTACGAATAGGCGACAAAAGGATAGAAGAAGTGGAATCATATATATACCTCGGCCAGAAAGTCAAAATAACAAAGAAAAACTTAAACGCAGACCTCACACGACGAATATCACTAGCGTGGGCAACCTTTGGGAGATTGCATAACATCTTTACATCCCAGATACCAAATACAATTAAATCTAACACATTCGACCAATGCGTATTACCAGTGTTAACATACGGGACGGAAACATGGGCGGTAAATAAATCCATAATAAATAAACTACAAGTTGCCCAACGGGCCGTGGAAAGACGAATGCTGGGCATCACACTCCGAGATCATGTAACTAACACCGAGATCCGAAATAAATCTAAGGTAACAGATGTAATAGATCGACTCTGTAAACAACGATGGAATTGGGCAGGCCATATTGCCAGAACGCAGGATAACCGGTGGACTCGCCGTATAATCGAGTGGAGACCAAGAGCTCATAAAAGAAGTATAGGACGGCCACAAACAAGGTGGACGGACGATATTAAGAAGTATGTGGGAAACAACTGGATGAGGAGAGCAACAAACAGACAGGAATGGAAAATGTTAGGGGAGGCTTACATCCGACGATGGATGACATAGCTGACGACGACAATAATACATAACTAATCATACTAAATAATACTTTGATTTTTTGTTCGTGGAATATTTTAAAAAATACCACTCGCGAATTAAAAATTATCTATAATTCTGTTTTTCATTGACGAACTCGATTGTGTTGATGCACGGTAATATCAGTCGTCCTTCGGAATCGTGATATTGCCTAACAACAACACAATTTCGTTGTCAATGAAGCGACAGAATTATCAATAATTTTTAATTCACTTGTGGTATTGCTGTTGAATATTCTGTGACGTCAATAAATAATTGGCTATTACAAAAAAATCATGAGTAGGCGTCTTATATTAATTTTTGATGTATAAAAATTTTATTTTGTAACGTCAAAATTAACATTTTGACGTTATCATGTTCGATTTCCTATTTTTTAATGTCAAGAAATAAATTTTGGACGTCAAAAAGTATTTCATCAAATTCATTATATGGTTTTGTGACGTTGAAAAATATTTTTTACCTCAAAAGTTAAAAAAAAATATTTTATAACATGTAAAGATAATAACAAAGACAAGTCATAAATTTCACTAAAAAACTTGTATTGTACAATATGTTTCGGCGCTTAAGACATTTTCAAGTACATTGAAATACATGCAGCAAACGCTGCGAGTCAAAGTAACAGGGGGGGGGGGGGGTAGTGCAAAAGAGTGGCAATAAAGTAAAGTTAAAAAGTTGAAAATGTTTTAACAATATATGCATAAAATGGAATACAACGATAATACAAAAAAGTTAACTAGGAAAACTCCAAAAAAACGAAGGTAATAATGTATACCAAGTGTTTTAATCTAGAGGCACAGGAGGTTTTCTGAAACAAAAATTCAACAAAGATGAATTAGTTAAATCAAGCTGGTCTTTAAGAGTATTAACGTGTACATTTCTGCTTAATTTATTAATTTTTTTACCTTTATTAATATTTTAGGTTTATAATCATCAACGAGGTTGTGTTCATAGACTCCATTAAATATTTGGCGAAATTTGACGTACTTGGGTTATTGTTTTGATAGGCTTTTACGCGTTCTTTATATCGTGTTTCAAAAGACCTTTCAGTTGGACCAACATACACCAAATTACAATCTGAGCATTATAGAGAACTCCACTTTCTTTGTATATGCAAAGAAAGTGGAGTTCATATATATGAAATTTAGGTTTTCTTTAGCGTTAAATATATGTTTGCTTAAATTATGCTCTGACATGAAAAGCTATATTAATGTCATGCTTATCTAAGATATTATTTATACTATTACTAATTCTTCCTAAGTAGGGCATAGATGCAAATTTGTTTCCTTATTTTGTGTACGCGAGTAAATTTCTTTCATCAGTATTTATTTTTGTTTACGACGAATTAGACTATTTAAATTAGTTTCAGATAAGGAAAGAGTATAAGCTCTACGTAGCACAGCTGTACTCTGAAAGTTTATGGGTCATACGGTTAAAAAAATCTCCATTATTTATAATCATGTGTTCGCTTAACAGTACAAAATTTTAGATTTCCACTGCCCATATTACAGTAACAGAAACCAACAATCTCCATTTTAGTCCTTTTGTCCAAGTCTCTTTACAATCAACTTCTTCGCGTAATAGTTGAGGTAGGGTTATTCAGTGGGTCCTGCCAAAAGTCTGTCTAATTTATTGCTAATGGAAGCACGTTCGAAAAACGGAGGTCGAAGGAAGAGTCAGAGGTGTAAGGGACGACCTGGGACTCCGGTAAGACGGCCACAGAATCCTAATGAAGCTGTCACGCTCAAGGGGTTCTTAAACTCTATTTTAGTTGACGATTTGATCTTAAATTTGCAATTCTCTGTCGGTTAGGTCTCGATTTTGATTTCGTTTTGATTGACAACGTCTTCCAATTAATTTTATACCATTTGCAGGAAAGCAGGAATTTTGTTTCTATAACAATTTTTTTATAAATTAGTTAAATTTAAAAACAAGTGAAATTTTAGAGTTTTTCCAATTATTTGATGGTTTATCTTAACAAATAACTAGCGCAATGTATGCCGCACTAATGAAACGGGTAACGCATATTAATTAAAGTTAAATACGAATAGGTTCTGATGAAAATAATGAAGCTACATGTTCTGCTGGAATTCTTATTTATTTTTATTTTTAATGAATCGCTGCAACATTATGCGCCCAGTTAATTCTCAAGCAAAATTTTTCACGTTTTTCTTGCAAATTAACAAAACAAGAGCTTTTACTTATTTCCGGTGTTTGGGCCTTGTAATTCTCAGATTGGTTTTTGTTAGAAAAACTTAAAAACTTGCAATAAATTTCACTATTTAAAACTAAGAAAAATGTTCACTTTTGTAAAAATGCAGAATTAGAATAAACAATTTATTCAAGTAATCAATTTAGCCTCTACAGTAAACGATGGAGCCGATTGGTATAGTGGTCTAGGTGTTCGGCTCTCATCCAGTCGCCTAGGGTTCGATTCCCAGGCGAAGTAATATCTAAATTTAAAAAATCAGCGCACTGCGCGTACTGCGAGTGCCTAAGACAGCCACCAACGTCCTCTGACGTAGGCTGTGTTGCCTATAGCTTGTAGAATTTTTTTGAGGGTTAGCGGAATTTAGTTAAACTTCTCACATTGGAGCTGTCCTAATTCTCTGAAGATGAAGTGCACGTCCTTCCATAGTTCAAGCCAAGTTTGTGCGTTATAAAATCTGTCAGCAGAAAAATAAACTAAACTCATGCTGGCATCTTGGCTTATAGGTAGGGGCTGCGTCATCAGCAACGGTAGTGCTGATATTTCATCCACGGCTGAATTAGACATCTACAGGACTGTGAACTCTGCTGCAGCTGGAACACAGCAGTATCTTCCAGCAGCAGCCAAATTCACAGTCCTGAAATTGCTCGTGTAACCGTAGTCAAAACGTCGGCAGTAGCAGTACTAATGACACGTTTCTAGCCATAAGGTGAAGATACCATTACTAAAAGCGGCGGAACCCTACAACTTAGACTAAATTACCGTTATTCAAGTTCTAGATTTAGGCTCTGCTGCTACTGGGGTACAGTAATTATGTTTCAGCTGAAACAGCAGCTACTAATTTTTGTCATTTTTAATATTAAGAAAAAATTTTCAGTATTTTTGATATTCATGAAATTTAATATTTTCAAAATTTTTAATTACCAGTTCAACATTTTAAAGTTCTAAAATTTTTACAATTCATAATTTTCCTAAAATGTTAATAATATAATTTTGAAAATAAAGTAATAGCTAGAATCAGAGAATCGAAAAAAAAACGGGCTTAAGCGAGGAAGGTCTCGTGGCGGTTACCCAACAACATTTTTTATTAGTTTAGATCTCTATACATTATATCCAGAGCCCCTCTCTATCACAGCTTTTAGAGGCACGTCACCAAAACCCACATATTTAGGTGTCCATTGTAGAAAAAACAAATTCGTTTGCACAGTAGCCCGCTACAATATAACACAGAAAGACAAGCTTTGGTAGTGTGCAATATTCGGTTGCAATATTGTAACATAATTTGCTGATACAAATTGCCGAAAGAGACGCGAAAAGGAAGCTGCGCTACAATTACTAGAAGCCCTCGCAGCTGCCCGCGTTACCCGCGACAGCAAGCGCCGAGGAAATTCATTTTCAATGCATGATTCCTGGCAAGCGGACGCATGCATACCTCGGTTACTAAACAAGTTAGTCACACAAAAATGTGTTGCAACATTTCATATTACTGAAAGCATTTATCAAAGCCTCAAAAGTAAAAACAATAATTGGACAAACAGATGAATATTCATGCAGACACCATAAATAGGCTTGGAAACTATGTATACTATATTTACTAAGACAACAATTTTATAGGCACAGCATTTATAGCATGGTCAAAGCGGGTTTTCAGTAAACAAATAAAACATCGAGCTGATGCCGTTGTTTTGATTAACAGGCCTTGGTTAACTTGCGGTGAACATTCATATAATATTTTAGAATAAAAATAATATTATACCTGTCTACTAGAATCAGCAAAATTAACAATTGAGTAAGTCCCCTAATTAGAATTTACGTTAACCTTCATAAGTTGTACTGTGTAGAACGCTAATATTTTATAGTAGTAAAATAAAATTTACGGAGTTCATATTCAGTTTGAATCGAGCAAGTTTGTTTATTCCATTTTGCTGGGTTAAGATGATCTCATATACAAAACATGTATAAATCGCGGACATGTTTCAACAACACAAAGAGAATAAACACTTTAAGATTGCTTTGTTGGTTACACTTAAGTTAATATTGCTGTACAGTGACGTAACTTTAGAAAATATGCACCATTTGAGGCCCCCTCCCATACCCATTTTATTGTATTTATATACTATTATTTTTAAGAGATAGTCAAATGCGAGTACGAAATATAAAACAAATTCACATAATTTTCTTTAATAACTAACATATCATATAATTCTATACAAACAGTGACGTAACTTTATAAAATAATTTACATATTTTTATTTTTTGGCGTATATCATCCGAATGGATGCAAGAATATAAATCAAAAATAAGCTTTAAGAAAACCGATACCGGAAGCGGAAGCTACACAAATTATTCTAGTAGCATTATTTTTTTTGGACCAAATTTTCTAAATCTGAAAAGGGAATCGGATACAAAATCGTTGGGCAAATCCAATTTTTTCAAACGCCTAAAAATGGCGGCCCAAACCGATTTTCTGAAATTTTAACCGTCATATTTATGTTACCTTGCTAATCCAGCCGATTCAAGATTCACAGTTTTATTCATATAAATACGTTCAGATTTATTAATTATTTCAGAGTTATAAAAAATTTTCTGAAGTCATTAACATCTATAATGATTTATTCAGTACTAGAATATTTAAATTACATGTTCTGAGAGTTTATTTGAATCGATAAACATTTATTAAATATTAAAAATACAATAAATATTTAAAGCCCTATTTTCGTGGGACAAAAGCACGGGTTGGGCTAGTTTTAGTTAAGGTCTTCATTTATAAATAAACACCAACATCGCTTCCAAAGTTTTAACTTTAAAAGGTGCTATACGAAATTTCTTTTCGAATTGATAAATGTTGCATCATTACACATACACTTGAGAGAAGTAACAAAAAGGTAACACAAAACAAACAATTCAACACAAGTAGAATGAAAAATAAACAAGAATCGTCTGAAAAAGATCCCTCGAGTTTTGTTTGTATCACATTTATATCTTTCTAGTTACATTATAATCTAAAAAAACCTTCGCTTGTTTTAGTAATCTAATAATCCGTCAATGTTGCACATTACATCATTTTTTATCATCTCTAAACAGCTCGACAAGTTTTAATGTGCAATTTTACGTACGACAAAAATTACACCAGTCTTCCTCAATTGGGTAAATTTTTGTAACATCATGCACAGTTCCCTTTTACAGCGACAGAATTAATTTTACAACTGTCACAAAAGTTTGTTATACACGTGCATATTTTCAACTGAGGCAAATTTAAATTACTTTTCAGCGTTTTGAAAGGATTTTTCAGAAACACTTTTTTATTATACTTTTATTTTACATACTCGTATTGAGTTTTGTAATTAAAATTTTGAATTAACAAAACTTTGTTCTACTAGTTGCAAAGAAAATCCGCTTTTCGAATAAGTTGTTACACCTAAAGAATAGTGATTGAATTTCTAAACAAAACGAAATAGCTTGACACTTTTTGCTTTTGTACAAATTTAAAAGCAACTACCGGAAGTTAAATTAACAAAGCTGAAAGAGCTTTTACATGTATTCTACAACAATTTTTAAATTAAAAGTCTTATGAATTACAGTTTTATGTGAACACTGAATCTCCGTCTGAATTCTTTAACAAGAATCGACAGCTACGTCGGTTGCGAAAAATCTTGCAATGAATTACCAATACTTAAAAAAAACCTATCAACGATTTTTTTATAAAAAATTTACAAGTAAAAATCGTCTAATTCGTAATTTTTTGAATTGTTTAATAAAACTCGACAGGAATGTCGATCATAAAGAAACGTGACATTACACATACACAGATAGAAATTTAAAACAGATTTAAATGTTTTCTCACCGTACACTTACAGAGTTATATGCCTCCGCTCTGCATCTTACTCGCCCAAGACGACACACACTCATGTTCTGGCGTGAATTTGAATTCAAATCGCATTACTCTCAGGCCAACGGACCGAGCCGCTAACCTACGGAGGCCGAATAAGAAATTACAAAAGTACTAATAATTTATTTTTTCATTATACGGGCGGCAAACTATCAGAGTTATTAGCCCTCATGTAACATGCACAGTGAAGTACAAACGTACATGACAAATCCAGGATTCGAACCAGAAACCGGTTGGTTGTTAAGTAGATACTCATCTACTTAGGCCGTAAGTACTGTTAAAAGAGGGTCAAGTGGGTTTTGAATCCACCGCATATTCTATATTAGGGTAGGATTAGCAAAATAAGTGGCGTCTAAAGCCCACTTGAACCTTTTTACTTTCTTCGCTATACGGAGTATAGCTATAGGAAGGTATTGTTTACTTTTCTATACTTTCAGTATAGGGTGTATTGATTTCATGAAAATTATCGAACTTCAGATTTTGACGGAAATTTTAGACTTCTAGGAACGCAAAAAAGTGGTTCCCAAAACATGCCGTAGGTAGATGGGTAATGGTTATGTATGTATGTATGTGTGTGGTGCATCACAACTTAACTACCGAACATATGTTCAAACTTTCATTAACTTTGAAATTTGAGAAATATCAAAAATTCATTGACAAAATAAGCTTTAAAAACAATCCGAAACCAGAAGCGGAAATTAGACATGTTTTTTTTCGTAGAAGTTTTCCCAAAACCAAAATTTATAAATTTAAAAACAGAATCTAATAGAAGACCGTAGGGAAAATACAATGCTTTGCTTCTCAACTTTCTAGCTTTGAAATGGCGGCCGCTACAATTTTCCAAACTCAAAACAGTTCTTAGTTAGATGTGCTGTAATTGTGATTAGATATAGGTATAAAAGTGATTATTTTGGTTAAAAGTATCATTTTTAAAACTATGTATTTAAGTTGCTGTTAATGTACAAGGGTGTTAATGAACAGCTGTTACCAACTTTGAGGGTGTGTACTGTGTAGGTTGTCCATTGGGAATCATAGTTGGTCTAAACTCATTGGCGGAAAAGCACAAATTTTCTCGTTAACGCGCCTGTGTGGTGGGCAACCCACCACACCCCTGCGAGCAGTAACAGCAGACGACACGTCAGAATATCAGATGATCATCAGATCACTTGAGAAGCATCATGGAGGGAGATTATATGTATAGTCGTCAAGTACCACAACAACTAGCGTCTAGTCGATTTAATGCAACAACGTTCCTACTTCTTATTGATGCTTTCAAGGTCGGACTTACGCGGTTAGTATGCCGTCAATCTCGGTGACCGAATACAACAGCTCTTAACTATAATCTCGGGCAGACCGTAAAGACCAACAACATTGTTTTAAAAAAGAAAAGTATAAAATAAAAAAATTTTTGGCTCCAACCGAGATTCGACTCCTTAACCATTTATGCAGTAAAAAAGCAGTACATCCACATTTCCATCTGTGCCACTACACACTTGCAGGATATCGCTAAAACTTTAGAGAAGTGCCAGCTGCATGCGTGCGCACATTGCACATTATACCGGCTAAACGGTACTACATTAACATGCTCCTCATTTACGTAGAAGCTCAGAAGAAAGAGACGTTCGTCGTTTGTGCGAAGAGCGCTTTCCTCATGGGCGCATTCCATCACACACGTTGTTTGCCCGTGTTGATTAGCAACTGACAGAAAATGAAACTGCCGCGGTAAATAAACATTTTTGTGGCTGGACGACTGTGCGCAACCCAAGTTTTAAGAAGGAGGTGCTTCATCATTTTGAAGAAGAACCATCCAAAAGCATTTGAGCTATTGCGTGTGCCATGAGAGTCAACATGTTTGAGTGTCTGGGGTACTGGAAGGTCCTTCAAGAACAGCAACCACAGTATACGTATTTATAAGCATACTGTGCAGCAACTTCATCTCTACCATCCTTAGAACAGTAGAGGTAATAGGCTGCCTTACCAGATATGGTATTTTTAACTCGCCAAGAAGATCCAACAGTGTTTAAATTTAACAGAAATTTTGTGGAAGAAAACCTGGTTCTCAAGGAAGTTAACCATGAGCAGATGAAAAATATCAATTTTACGGTAGGTAACAGTCATGTGTGAGATGAGGTAAACTCTCATGCCACAGTCTCCAAGGGGCATCAGCAACGGTTCGCTGTCAACGTGTGGGTAGGGATTGTTGGCGACTACCTCATCGGCTCCGTATATGTTGCCTCCTTGCTTGAACGACTATATTTACTGGAACTTCCTCAGAGAAACCCTTCCAGAGCTGATGAAAAATGTGCCACTAGGACATTCACATTCACATTTCACGCTTACTGCTGGGGAACACCTCAACCAGGAATTTGGAGAGCGTTCGATATGTCGCGGCGGTCTTGTTGCTTGGCCTCCACGATCGCCCAATTTGACTCCGCTTGACTTCTTCCTGTGGAGTTCCATGAAAAGTCTCGTGTACAAAACACTCGTGGAGTCAGAGTAGAATCTGGTGGCAAAAAGTGCTGCTGCTATTGAAATTCTACAAGAAATGCAAGGAATGTTTGAACGAGTACGACAAAACATGGTGCGCCGTTGCAACGAAGTTGGTGGGCACTACTGTACATTCAATTTTTTTTATTATATCAAAATATTTACATATTGTTATTTTCCCCTTTGTAACAGATTGTAAATAAAAAAAAATAATACGAGGGCGGGATGATAATTGGTTAGCCTCCACATATGTGGCGCTAGCATGTAAAATATTTAAACATAATTTTAAAGTTCTATCTTTTAGTTGACAACACTAAAAATATAGAGGCCATCTGTCAAACAGTTTGTTGTTAGAAGCTGTTCAGAGAAAACGTGTTTTGTGTTTTTGTAACAATGGAATATATTGAGCATCGTGCTGTTATTACATTTTTGCATTTAAAAGGCTTAAAAGGTGCAGAAATTTTTGAAGAGATGCAAAGTGTATTTGATGAAAGTGCTCCATCATATGCGACCGTAAAAAATTGGCTGGCTGAGTTCAAACGGGGTCGTACGTGCATCCAAGATGAACACCGTTCTGGACGCTCAAGAAGTGTCACTACAACAGAAATGGTCAGCAAAATCCATAATATGGTTTTGAAAGACAGACGACTGAAATTGGCTGAAATAGCTAATGTTGTGAGCATCTCAAAAGAGCGAGTGTTCAATATTTTATCTCAAGAACTGGGTATGAAAAAGCTGTCCGCGCGATGTGTGCCACGTTTGCTTACACTCGATCAAAAACGTGTGCGAATGCAGATTTCCCAAGAGTGTCTGGACCGGTTTATGAAGAATACCACTGATTTCGTGCGTCGATTTCTTACCACCGATGAAACCTGGGTCCACTACTATACGCCAGAAACGAAACTGCAATCAAAGCAATAGACAGAACCTGGTGGCTCGGCTCCGAAGAAAGCAAAAACCTTCAAATCAGCTGGCAAGGTCATGGCATCAGTGTTCTGGGATGCAAAAAGGATTTTGATGATCGATTATCTTCCAAAAAGAAAAACGATAAATGGCGAATACTACGCTAACCTTTTGGACCAGCTATGCCAAAATATTCATCAAAAAAGGCCAGGTTTAGCGCGTAAAAAAATCATTTTTCACCAAGATAATGCTTGTCCTCACACTTGTGGTACTGCCATGGCTAAAATCAACGAATTGAAGTACGATTTGCTTCCACACGCACCGTATTCACCGGATTTGGCTTCTTCTGACTTCCACTTATTCTCTAAGCTGAAAATTTTCCTAGGTGGACAGAGATTTTCATCCGATGAAGAGGCCAAGACCGCTGTTGACGCCTATTTTGCAGGCCTTGAGCAAAACACGTTCCGTAATAGGGTCAAAGCCTTAGAGCATCGTTGACAAAATGTATTCAACTTTCAGGAGATTATGTTGAAAAATGAAAATGATTTTGAAAACATAAAATCGGTCTTTCATTGCTAGGCTAACCAATTATCATCCCGCCCTCGTACAACGAGAAAATGCGACTCGTAGCAGTGGCGTAACGCAAACCGTAAGGGCCCCCTTGCAGACTTTTATAATAGACCCCCACCTCCAGCTTTGTTTTAGACAAATTAAAAATAAGACATATCTACGTTTACCAGTCACATAACAAAACAAAACAAAACAAAAATTATTTAAAAAAATTAAATTTTAAACATTGCTATAACTATAACACCACAGCAGGTATACCTTATTTTCGTTGGTGATAATCTTGTGCGGTAAAAACACAATTGTGTCTATTGATAACTTTAGTTTATAGAAAACGACTTGTTTTAGAGCATTTTTTTATGGCGTATTCATTTAAGATTTCGTCGGTGTTTAACCTTTAAGTATTTTCTGCTACACTTCTACTTCCATATGCAGAAACACCTAGAAAACTGTCACCTTTTAGAAGCTTTTTAAATTTCTTGTTCTTTTCCTTGCTTAATTTTTCCTTTTGGGCGCCACCTAGTGGTTTAGGTATGATTCATATTTGATATGCATGGACTTAAACAGTAACTTAAACTGAAGTAATTATTTTTAATTTCAAGTATCTAGTTGTTTCAATGACATGGGGTTTTATGCTTTTATTTAGGCTACAGTGTTTCGTGCTTATTTTTTATGGTTGTATGTTTCGAAGTATATTTTTTTTTTCAAGTTTTTTTTTTATGTTCTGACAGGCCATGATGGTTCTGAGCCCCTAAGAGGCTTGGGCCCCTTCGCGATGCGGAAGTTGCGGGGGTGGTTGCTACCCCACTGACTCGTAGCACCATAATGTTGCTTTTACGCCATGGGTCTATTGACAAAAAATGACCCTTGTGAATGCCCTACTCGCCTTCCAATTTGTAACATCTATTCATTAACATCTTGTATTAGCATACTGTACTTACATACATGGTGATTGCAAAGTACTGAGTAATTGTTATACCGACGCGGCGGTGCAATTAATTTTATCAAAAAGTACGTTGAATGGAAGTTGTTTAGTCAAATTTAGGCTATATTACAGCGCTATCAGTTTATTATCTTTTCTTTTGCAACATTTAACTGATGATGTCACCGATCGTTTTTAAATGGAACCTTGTATTTTTGTTTCCATATTTTGATAAATCTATTATTTCTCTTTCGGTAACATTAATTATTTGTACCTTTACTGTGCGAGAAATGTTGAAGAAAACGCAAAACGGATAACGCACATCGACATATAATATTTTTTGATTAAACTCTATTTTTCTCCAGTTCTAGGACTAAAAAATTAAACAGTAAAATTACGTACGAAAATTATCAGATGTTTACACGTTCCAAGAAAATGTTATGAGGAGGGAACAGCGAGTGGCCCGCCATGTCTCCAGACTTCTGAATTTCGTTTGTAAACTCATCTGAAAAGTAGGATCTACCAAGATACGCCAGCTAACTTAGACAAATTTAGAATTCGTTTTAGATAAGAAATTGAATTAATATCAGCAAAATATTTGCAAAACGCTGTTCACACTTTTCTGTATCAGCTTGCTGAAATACAAATTGTTAATGGGAGGCATTTTGAAAATTTAATTTGAAAATTTTAAACGTTTTTGCAATATCATATTACCAGAGCGCCTTAAAACTGGTAGTAAAATAGTTATTAAGTAGATTCTGACAAGTTTTGTTATGTGTAACAATTTGTAATTTTCTACACAAAGATATGTAATAAATAATAATTAATGTTACTAGAAACAGAAATAATAAAACTATCAAACGATGAAAGCACTAATACAAGGTTTCTCTTAAACAAACGCAGGTGAGGTCACCAGTCCAACATAGCAAAAGAAAAAAATAAACTGATAGCACCAAAACTAAGCCTAAATTTGACCAAACAACTTTCATTTAAAGTATTTTTTAATGAAACTAATATTAACGCTACTGAATTCATTACTTCTAGCTCACTCTTCATATTAGTCCCATTTATGTACTGCAATACAAAAAAATATGATAATCTATGTAGATATAAACAAGAATTATCAATTTCTTTGGAAAGAGACAGTTTACCAGAGCGACTTTTGTTATCTTCACTGCATCAAACATACATGAAAGCTTAGTTCTGAAACGCACAACTGCAGCTTTGTATCTGCATTGTGTCTGCATCTGCATGCGCAATCTGATCTACGTTCCATGAAGTATTATCTAAAGTAAATTCAGGTGTAGAGTTTACCTTGCGCTAAATTGAGGGGCAACAAAGTGCACCTAGCTAACCTGCACTTTAGGAGCTTCGGGGTAAAAGTGGAAACGGCCACAATAGAGAGAATACTGGAGAGAGGTAAGCATTCTTCTCGAACTCTGCTTGCTAGTTTTGACCGCTAGTGCTTGATATTGTGAATATATGCAAAACTAGGTTTGAATCAAAGGACTTCTTGCTACTTTGAACTTTAATTAAACCCCAGCCAATTTTGTTTTCCTGCTTTTAAATTGTATGTGTCATGTAATTAGTTTTCTAAAGCTGCCTTAGTAAGTAAATATCATTGAGTAATATAACTAACGTGTTTCCTTTATCTGCCTCAACAGAAACCAGTTTATTTACTGAAATTTTTTCCTTATCGATTTAAGTAATAAATTCTTTTGATTATTTTTTTATTTTTTGATTTATCGTTGTTTAATAACATCTCTTTTAATATATTAGCAATTTGAAATTTAACATAATTGTAATCTTTCTTTAAGAATCATTTCAGAATTGACTGTTAAAAGTTTTTTAATATTACAGGTAACTTTTGGAAAAGGGAAAAATTAAAAACCCTTATTTAGGAATTTTACCTGCTAGTCATTGAATTCTGTGTTTGATAAATTTAGAAAACGAGAGTGAAAATTTATTACTGTGTCAGGTTTTGTATGTTGTTGGAGGGCTGTTGGGTTGTTCTAATCTGGAATTTTTTTCTGTATTGTGTATTTTTTTAATTTAATTCTAGTAACTAATTCTCTAATGTCATTGTCAAACATGTCAAACTCAATTTGATGTAATTTGTGAAAAATAAATAAATGTGCATATTGTCCCTCATTCTAAACCATCTTTTGGATTTTTCTTTTAAGCATCTTTGTTGTTCTAATTATCTTCTCTGATATGCTGTTCTTGGTTTTTGTAAAGATATTAATGTAGTTTGAAATGAGCTTCTTTTTCTGACATTGTTGCTGTACTTAGTTGAAGTCCATACTTATTGAGTATAAATGAAATACTTTTACTTCAACACTATTTATTTGTTTTAATCGGGCATTTGCAAATTAAATAACTTTTTAATATAACCTTATTGTTAATGGCATGTAAACATGTCGAAATACGTATAAGGTTAAAATAAATAAATGTCGGTGAAGTAAAAAGTATTGTATTTCTACTCAATAAATATGGACTTCAACGAAGTAAAGCTAGAACTAAAAAATAAATTAGTTTATTCTAAATTGTAGGCTTCCGCGGCCGTTGTCAATATAAACTTGGTTTATCTCACCTTATATGGTTACACAGGAATTTTGAGGGTTGTGCTAAATTTTGAAACTTAAAAATTTCGTTAATTTCAAAAATAGTGAAAGTTACGAAAATTTATTCATTTTTAAACTAGCAAATATCAAATTTCACTTTTCGTTTAGGTATCACTCTTATAACGGCGAGTAATCCCAAAGCACAACAATTCTATAAAAGTTGGCATCACTTCAAAATTCTTGAACTTTCCTATAGTTATACTCCGTATAGCGAAAAAGGTGAAAATGTTTGTAATAAAAAAGGAGCTTTAAACACCAAAAAATGGTTGTTTAATAAGGTAGTTATTTCCCCTACTAGCTTGTAAAACCATAACCTTATCAAATTGTTTTGCTGATGTTCAGCTATTTAGCCACCTAACTCGACAGACTTTAAGACTTGTTAAATGTTTTGTTTGAATTGTAGTAAGTGGCCATCCGTCCCACATAAAATAATGAAAAAAAAATAATAAGAATTCGAGAATTGCGTCGCCCAGTTATTTGGCGACCTACCTCGTCAGATCTTAACCTTGACTAATTTTTGTTTGTTTTGGTTGTATCTGGGAAGAACTTATGCTACATAAAATAAAATGTCATTATTCTATTGAAAGAGACTACAAAGTTATCTCGTGTACTAATTGATAAGGAAAAAATATTAGTATTATTTTAATTAAAAATATTAAGTCGCAACATTAAAGGTAATTGAAAATAAATCCGCTGTCTCAAATACAAATAACTGTAATTGGTTCAATTACCAGATTGGGACTGATACATGTTCGCTCTCAAAGTGGATCATAGATACACGAAGTTAGTTACAGGATAGGAAGAACAGTAAACACGAGAAGACAAATTAACCAATTACCGATGGCCAGTGTAATAGTGATTGAACTGAGCTGCAAATTCATCGCTTTTGAAATTATCTCAACGTGTCCTTACAACGTCTCTTTTTCACCCATTTCCTTTGTGCCTTGTCCTTTACTGTTAAAGCTGCAGTAGAAACATTTTAAATTAGTTCACCAACTAAACTCTGTCATGTAATAATCCTCTGTACTTAAATAAAAGTGGAGAAAGCTTCACCAGAGGCTATTTTAACTTTAAATTATTTCTTGTTTTGTTGTGCTCGAGTTTGGTGAATTTTATTTGAAATAGTTTGCTCCTAATTTAAACTTTGGCAAGAACTCTAACCAGGACGTAATATCATTGATATAAATAAATCTGACATAATGAAGTACTTTTTTGATCGAGACTAACATTTTTAAATAATATTAAAATTTGGCATGCAAATATAGAATCTGGCGCCTAGATTTCAATTTTAAAGCAATCATAACGCTTTTGATAACTTTAACTCGCAGACTTTCCCAAGTAATTAACTTATTTGCAAAAATTACACGCTTATTGTTTTCTCCAGTCTGGCTTTGAAGTGAAATAGAGCGAAAAACGTCTAATTAGTCTGACAAAGAAAGCAATATTAAGCGTTCTGACTTCACCATTTCATCGAGGAAACTACGAGCATTAATGGAAATGCAAAGAACTGCAGCGCCTCAAATTTAATTCCGAATGCTAATTATTTTTTATATTGTATAGTTCCGTTTTCATTCGACAGCCCATCAGATTCCGCACTTCTACGTGAAGACCTTCATTAAATATGATTTATAGTGGTAATATAAGATGCTCAAGAGTTTTCTGTCTCTAACAGCAAATTTTCTTTTAAATTTCGTAACGGCATAGTTCTGCATCACTGCAAGAATTTGAATTTAATTTTTATTTGCGTTTTTATTTAAAAAAACAGAAATCATCCTCTTTTCAGTTGAATTGAATTTTTTAGGTACATGACCTTATGTTTACGACTAGTTTGCTTACGTTTATTGAAATCTGTCTGCAAATGTGGGTAGGATTTTTTAAATTAATTGTAACTGATGCTGAATAGCAAACAAAGCCAGTGTTTCATTTAAATTAAAATTTAATGGTATCTGCAAGAGACTGTGTGCATAATAAATTTATTACCTTGTTATATTTTAATTAAAACATACTAGAATTTTTTGCAATTACGCATTTTTTTCATTTTATCAAAAGTTTGTTTCGTCTAGAAAGAAAATAAATGTTTTCTCTTTCTTAAATTTTTTGGCCCATCAACTCTTACAAATTTTTTCGGTAAAAACAAAACAAATAACGACCTAGTCGTTATCCCAGTTTAAGGCCTTAATAGCTTGTGAGGAACTAGAAAATTTATGACGCTTTCCCGGGTAGTATTTCCTAGACGGAACCATAATTTTACGAACGCATTAGAGCGCAATCCGGAACGTACTAACCTTGTCGAGTCCTAATAATAATCAGCAGCAACGATAACATATAAATTAACAGGGTGGCAATAGTTGAGGTCGAAAAACACAGAGAGCTTGACCTAAATAATGGCACCACTAATAACCTGCGCTGCAACGGCGGCAGTTAAATTGACAAATAGTCCTGGCACATCCAAAAAACCACGACCCTGCTACTGATAAAAACGATTCTCTCTTCTAACATTAATAAGTGACATAGACAGACTTTCTTATATTCACTATTTAGCATGGTTTTATATTGACATATCAATACATTCAAGATATAATCAACGATAATGTAACAAGAGCTTATTAAATAAAATTATCAGTAAATAAATTCGTTGTTTTTAGGAAAAATGGTTGCTTAAAATTTCACGCTTCATATTGACATTTGACATCACATGTCGACATTGTCGGTACATTTTTTTTGCAATTTGCTGATGAAAATTAAGAATTTATTTAATAATTTAATAAGTTCGAGTTACATTTGTTAAGATTATTTCATGAACATAGGTATATACAGAATAAAAAAACACACATTTAAAGAAAGTTACCAGGCATCAAAAATAAAACTTGAAAACCAAAAAATGTATTACTTGCTTCATAATATCGTCATACTTGGCTAGAAGGTTGACTGCTGATAAAAAGTTTCCATAGGAGCATGAACTACTTTGTTCTGTTTGTTTCATGTCTTCGCGATGTCCCCGAAATGCCAATGAACTTGTTGCAAGACTAAGGGTGATGTCAAATAAGCGCTGTAAAACCATCCGCCAAAAAGATGCCTGATTGCGAATTTCATTTTCAGTCTCCTTATCTATAGTTCTGTTCTTTTTCCAGGCATCATAGACGGCACAGCACATGCTTCGATGTGACGTAGTGAATTACTGTGAACTTTAATTCTAGATGAAAGACCTTTCCAGTCTCGTACACCTGATCGCCACTGAGTTTCTTGTAAAGAAAACAACCAACAAGGTTCACAGTAAGCAGCGTCTAAGATTTTTGAGTAGTGCAACCAAAATCTTGGGACTGGCCCATATGAAGACATTGATTGGTAAAATTTTGGCCGAAAAACTCCTGTTATGCTGTTTATGCTGTTTGGGATCTTTGGGGAATGGTCCCGGGTATATTTCGCGCCGCCGCCTCGAGATCCAATAATGTTTCATCTAAAATTTCTTCTGTTTCTAAATCGGGTACTTGCGATTGCGATTGAAAATCATCAACACTCTTTGAAGTCGACGGGTGTGGTTGTGGCACTGGCAAAATAAATTTGTCCAATGTGGCAATTTTTGACGTGTTTCCACTAAATCCTGTCTTAGTTTTCTTATTTGAGCTCCGCTTTTATATTTACGGTCACTCATTTTCAAAGTGGGCCTAGCAAGAATAAACAACAAAACAACGTACAGGTCTAAATCTGTCCTAATTTTTCAACTTACGTTTTTACTTTTTATTCACTGAATTACTGAAGCACCTAGCTGACCTAGCTAATCTGATTAACAATAAAATTTAAAGAAAAGTTTCTTTATTTAATCACACATAAATGAAACAATTTTAAACTGCACCGGTAGCGCTTTACTTTGTGGACTTCCGAAATAAACTAAAACGACTGAGAAGCTGAGAACTGAAAATCATTGTAGGACAAAATTTGATATTTATCCTTGTTTATTCTATTTACTTTATTTCTTTGGGAATTGTTACAAAGAGCAATAAAATAATAAAAACAAAAATAAGCAATAAAGTAGTTGCTGTGCTGTCGGAATTCGTAATTTATCAGAAAGTACACATGTTTCGATGTTTCTTTGTATTTTTCTCCGACAGGCGACAACGGGTAACTTGACCTGACCGGCTGAAGGATTCGGTTATGGGTACTCATAAACTAATAACACCGCAATAGCCCAATTGTAAAATGTAAAATGTTTTGTCTGGTAAACTATTAGTTAAGCAAATAAGCAATATGCAATAAGTAGTAATAAAATTAGAGAGGAAGTAAAATAATAATTTCATTATTATGGAACTATTAAAAGAAAGTATTGTAAAAAACATCAAGATTATAATATTATGGTATCCACGTTTATTATTTATTTTTTTGTGAACTTTACGGGACGGGGGCCCCCCGGTCTTCGGGGCCCCACCGCTTTGCGGTTGCTGGCACTATGATAGCTACGCCACTGATCAGACCACTCGTTCCGAAAATATAAAGAAGCAAACAGAATACACTCACCCACAACTAGATTTTCCCAGATTTTTTGTTTTTAATTTTTAACTCGAAAATCATTTTTGTTCAAGTAGGTAGGCAGATTATACTTTTCACAGCATTCGTTTACACTCGAACCGCACACAAAACTAAGTGTCGTAAGCCTTAATAAAGATAAACAAACACACTTATAAACTGCTACCTAATACAAACTAATACAAATCGGGATTTCAGGTACTGATTTTCAAACCTGCTTCGCGTCAGCGCCGTAAAGCTTTGCGAGCGACGTTTCGTCCTTATACTTACATGGAACTATTCCGTACTTCTAAGTTGTTTATTTTTTATATTTTCCCGAAATATTATGTCAGAAAGTTCTAACCACAACAGATGCTATAGACCAGAATGTTCCTAACATGCTCAATCAGTAGTTAAGCAGGTTATGACTCATCGCCTTTGTTCATAATTTGAACGCCTATAAGAATACAAGTATAAGTCTTCGGTCAAGAAATAAAATTATGAAAACCTTAAAATAAGTACAAGTCTAACTAAAAGTTGACATTTTTCTAAGTTTTTCGTTCATGAAATAAAGGCACAAAATCCATTTTGAGATGGGAGAGGAGAAGAACTACATTTCCTAAACATCACTGTATCGAAAAAACGACGAAAACTATAATAACAGCAACTATGTATGATGCGGAATTGTTGATTATTAAATAAAATGATAATAATTTACTAATTTCAAAAATTCGTAAAAAGACTCCCATGAAAATTAGTGCTTTGGAGAACATTATCAAAGTTTATATCAATTTGCTGACTCTATTTTAAGCAAGCAGGTACTAAATCAAAATTTTTCAAACAATCAAAGCTTTTTATCAACATCTGTTTTTATGTCTAGTAAATCTCAGTTTCCTATAATGTTTTTGTAAAAAAATAAATTTTTGTTAAAATAGGTTTAGTTGTTCTTGAATTTTTAAGCACACAATTTTCAAAAATCTTTTTTTTTTGTATTTCTAGATATCCAAGATATGTATTTCCGTCAAAATAACAATTTTTTTTTCAAATTCACATTTATGTAATTCTATACTGGAAGTATTACAAGTAAGTAATAAAATATAAAAATACGTACTTGACTTTAGCAAGTGACCCGTGCAAATTCTACATTTTTTTTCTACTCATACACTTAAAAGGACATACGAATTTCACTGCTATTTCACGCTACTATGTTAAAACTCATAATATCTTGCCCTTCACCTTCATGCATCTGAACCAAAATTCCATTGCACTAACTTAACTTGAACCTAAACTGCTGAAACCACCCAACAATATAAATTACAAAGTTGCGTTACCGCACATCAGCTTTTAACTAAAACTTGTTCTAATTTCATATGAAACTTGAAAACAAACTATGTTTACTTCTAATGAAAACTTTATAACGTATTATGCGATTTCTAGTTTTATTTACCTTTTTTTATTAAGAAAATTTCCGAAATAAAACGGGAAATTGAAACGATGCCATTCAATCGATGACTTAATTAAAACTTTTCCTTGAGTATTAAGTCCGATACGTTTTCAGCATTTTCTTTCATTGCCTTATTAAATTTCCTAAAAGAAACGAGTACAAACTAATAATATGAGTGCATCAAAGACAACACGAATAAAATATGGAGACACCATTTTGATTAAATTGGTTGCTACTAAATTGTTGAAACTATGCCAATGGATTAAGAGAAACTTGATTTTGCTTGCCAAAATCTGTTACTGTAGAAACATGTCTAAAAACTATAATGGTTTTCTCTAAAATCAGTTACTCTTATAACCCCTTCCTTTATATGTGTGATATTAATTTTATAGTCTCGACTGTGTTTCTATGCCCCAATAAAATTATTTAATATTAATATAGAGTGCCCATTTTAAAACTCCGAGCCTAAATTTTTTTAAATAGGCAACACACAAAACAAGTCACTGCCGACTATTATTTTAAAACAAAATATTTCTATAATTAAGATCAGGGCAATCATGTTTGCATTAACTTGACAGTTTACTAATCAAATTCGTTAAGCCACATTACTTGAACGGTGCAAAACAAAGATTATCGATCACTAATCTTTGGTGCAAAATGTATTCCAACGCTGACAAAGTGGGCATGCTTCTAATTCTGGGTGAATGTCGAAAAAATGCGAGTGCTGCCAGTATTTTGTATGCGCAACGCTTTCCAGGTAGACGAATTCCAACAGACAAAACATTTTTAGAATGCTTCTTCTGAATTTACAAGAGTATGGGCAAGTTTCAAAACCAAAAGTAAGGGCACGGCCAGTTACGGTTGAACATAACGAATTAGCTGTAATTGAAATGGTTACGGATAATCGCCATACAAGTCAAAGAGCGATTGCAAATGCCTTAAACATTAGCAAAGGTTCTGTTTTCAATATTCTTAAGGCGAACAAATTTCACCCCTACCATGTTTATACCATACACCATCTTGAAGATAGGGATTATGAGCATCGTGTTCAGTATTGTCAATGTCTTAGATGGCAATTAAACGGCAATGCGGAATTTTTAAGTATGGTATTATTCTGGGATGAAGCGAGGTTTTCAAACAACGGCATGGTTACTCGACCGAACTACCACTATTACGCCCAAGACAATCCCCGCTGGATCAGGATAACTCATTTTCAGAGAATTTTTTCTCTTAATGTGTGGTGCGGTATTATTGGCGATTTTGTAATAGGTCCACATTTCTTTAATGGAAATTTAGATGGTGAAATGTATTTAAATTTCTTAATTAATGAACTACCGGCTCTCCTCCAAACAGTTCCTCAAAACGTACGGAATAGCATGTGGTTTTTAAATGATGGTGCACCTCCGCATTTTCATAGGAATTTGAGAAATTATGTTAACCAACGTTTTAAAGGACGCGTAATTGGACGAGGTGCATTGCATCCTTGGCCTGCCCGTAGTCCCGATTTGACTCCGCTAGACTTCTTTTTGTGGGGTAAAGTAAAAAATGATGTCTATGAAGTGCCCATTCGAAATGAAGAACATCTACGCGAAAGGATAATTCAATGTTGTCGCTCTATCACACCGGAAATGTTAGTTCGTGTTAGAGGTTCGATGCGTAGAAGAATTATACTCTGCGAAAACGAAGGGGGAAGGCAATTTGAACACCTGCTTCGTTAGTTTTTGTACTATGTTCCTATTAAATTATTGTAGTTATTGTTGTCAAGTATTAAATTTGAGTTATTAAAGTAACCTTAAATTTGTACTTAATCATTAGTAGATACATGTACTGTAAAACAACTCTGATCGCAATTTAAAAAAAAATGGTAGAAATGCATAGTGATCTGGGGGTTGCGCTGTGTGTTGCCTTTTTAAAAAAATTTAGGCTCGGAATTTTAAAATGGGCACTCTGTATTGGTAAGCAACGGCGATTTCTTTTATTTAATCCCTCTTCCCCATCTGTAAATGATTGTTTATATTGCTACGCAACAACACTAGGTAATATACCCTATGCTATAAGCAACGCATTTGCACGGTAAAGACAGTTTATTCTCAACGATCAAGTCAAGCGGTCTGAAGAATAAAACGAAGCAATCCTGCAGCTCTACAAAAGCTCCAACCTACTTCGGATCGAACTAACAACGATCCGACCGCAAACAACCACACGAGTTCCGTTAAGAGCAAACGAGCGGCAACATCAGCTCTCAACAAAGCCCTTTGCTTTATGCGATAACTGATTTGGGCAAAATTTGGCGCCAAATTTGAAATATTGCTTAAATTGGAAGTGTTAAGAGCGCCATCTATGCGCCAATCTTATAAAGAGTCCTGAGATTGTCAAACTCTTAGGATGAATCTATTATATAGACAAATGGTGGGAGTTGCAACACCATACTCTTCCTTACATCACTCGAAAAACCATAACGCGTTGTGGCCTTTTTCTTTTCACTCACAGTAATTTCAACGTTTGGGCGTATTATTTATGAAGCAAAAGTGTTGAAATTCTGGCATATTTTGCCATAAATTCCTAAATGATTGGTACTCGATGTTTAAGTTCATACAAAAGGCTGGAGTAATGCAGAGGCAAAGGAGCTGCTGACTTGACGTAGCACAATAGGTCCTTTTTGTGGCCTAAGTGTGTGTAAATTTTAAACCTATAAACGAATAATTTCAATAATAAATTTCATAATCGATTTTTTCATTCGAAATCTCCATTCGTATCTAAAATACGTGCGCATGTGAACAATGTATTAAGCCTCTGCGATTGGAATAATTTTACTGCTACCAAATAATGCGAATTTCGATTACTCAATGGTCTATCTACATTGTGCACTTATTGTACGTTTACAACTATTTCTGGATTCTGGATTAAGACTGAAGTGTAAAAAAACCTTACGCGCACTTAGGCTAGAAAAAGCGGGGCTATCGTGATTTCTCTACAGCAGCTTCCCAACACGGAAATTACCAAAGCCACCCATTTTTTTAAATGAACTTGAAGACGTCCGCGATAGGGTGTTGCTGATAACGGCCATAGCAAGCCAGAAGTCCCCCAGCATAGATCCTCTAATTGTTGCGAGGGCAGGAAAGTGACATAGCACGGGTTTAGCTTTCTTGTCCTCCGTGGTTCATCCTCGACAGTTGGGGCTACCTACCAGCCCCATCCTCTGCACGTGCTTCTTAAAGTGCAGTGCCCCGTCAGGATTCCTACAATCAGTCGGAGCTGCACACAGTATTCGGTTATCTTTAGTGAGGATGCTGCAAAAGCAGCCCTTGTCTGGCGACAGCTTTGAATATTAGCCCACCTTCTCGTGAAGCTGTTTAATTTTTTTGATGTAGCATAGTGCTCAGTATCATCGGAGAGATGGGGGTTGCAGGTGGCGACCCCCAAGAAGTTGCTCATTACCACCAGGATCTTTCCAACGCGTGGCGACACGTTGTGCATGCTTTTCGGTCTCACCTTGTAAGCGTTTTGCTGTTTCCCCCCATTCAGCTGTTTGTCAAAAATATCTCCCAGCTATTTTACGGTGTCTGATAGATCGAGGGAAGTATCAAATAGGAGAGATGTACGTAAAACTCTAAACTTCCTTTTCTTGTGAATAGTACCACTTTTGTCTTAGAAAGATTGACAGACAGACTGTATATTACACTAGTCTTTTATTATTCGAAGAGCCCTAAAAAACGGAACGTGTTTTCAAATTTGCATTACTCAATAGTCATAGGAATATAGGATACCGTGAATTTTTTCTGCGTTGTGCACATATTGTACGTTTACAGCTATCTCTTAGAAGCTTGCTTGCAAAGCAGACCAAAAATCGAAATCGCAAAACCATTAAATGATTTTCCGTAGCCTCTCCACACATCTCGAGATATTTCAACAATTAAAAAAGTTCGATTAATCGAAATATTACATCACAAACATACTTCCAATTTAAAATCCAGAATTCAGAATCCTACAGCTGTTTTCTATAATGGTTTTTAAATGACCTTGATGTTGGAAAACAAAACTGCTGTGTCATCACTGAAGGTTGCTACGCCTGATCTAATTAGAGAAAGGGATGTCAATTCTTTTTGCTGTTTCACAAAAAAAGTGTCTGTTCATTACGCACGACTTTAATACTTGATAGTATACATACGGTAGTTTACTCTTGATCTGGTAAAGCAGTTCGTCATGCCATACTTTGTCGAAGGCTTGTGTAATATGAAGAAAGCTATTGCTTTCCTTGTTCTCCATTGCTTGCAAATTATTATTAAAGTAAACCTTTAGACATTTTTACGTTTTAAATATTCTCCCGTCAAGAAGTGATGGAAATGTACGTCTAATCTAGCCGGTAAAAGCCAGCTGCAGACCGAAGGCGTTGGTTACGTTTACGTTACGTATTTACGTTTTAAATGTTCTTTCGCCAATAACTGAGTAAATAACATTGTTTTTACAAAAATTAAAGCAAAAAAATAGTTATTTATTGTACAAGATGAGACGCTAATAAGCATCGAGAAGATAATGAAATTTTATCGTCGTGTGGAATACATTTTTTTCTATAGCAATTGTTAAAGAAGGCCAAAAAATGAAGAAAAATCAATGATAAATTTATTTAAAAGTGTCAGGAAAAAAACAGTTTCACGAAAAAATGAGTAGGTGGCTTTAATAACTTTTTAGTTGCTAGAGAGTTTGTTTATAAAATAAAATACTTTATCTATCCTTGCTGTTAAAGTACCACTTTATCTACCCTTGATGGTAAAGTGCTACTTTTCCCTCTAATTTTAGTTAATAATAGCACGTTTTAACAGTTGCTATAGAAAAAATAGATATTTATGATACAAGTGTGTGAAGTAGGACTTTTACGCAAGAATTGCGAAGTTTAAGGCACGAGCCGAAGGCGAGTGCTTTAATTGCAATGAGTGCGTAAAAGTCTTTCACACATGAGTGTCATACAATATTTTATCTACGAACCGAAAGGCAAAGGCTGCAAAAGTGCACTTCGTACAATAAACAAAGTGGCCTTTTCTCGATTGTTTTTTGTCGATAGAAATCGTTTAATAATGAAAGTCCCATTTAATTTACATTGGTCTTTTGCACACGTTTTTGATACTTTTACGCACCATTTCATTAATGTAACACTTCACGTACAATAATTGACATATTAATGTGATCATTTTAAAACGGGAGTAGATAAAATAATAATAACGCCCCAGCGTCGATTTGAACTTGCGACAGCCTGTGCAATACGATATCGTGTACCGTCTAAAGTATAGCGCTATAACTTCAGCTAGCCGCATAGGACGGCAGCTGACTGCGTCTTGCTTTTGATTTGACGCGCTTCAGACTTCCGACTAAAATCGCTGTAAAAGCTTTAATTTAAGAGTTATTAAAAATATGCAAAAAATGAAATATATTTTTTTTTACTAGAACTAATTGATAGACGTAGTTAATATCACGTAACTGTCACAAAACACGTTGTTGATATTAAAAAGTATCGTTTTCTTTTCTTAATTTTTAAAATAATTAAAAATTCTAGCAAATTTTAATAAAGTACTTCAAATAGCCTATCAAACTAATAAAAGTTAATAACGATCGGCGTTTGCGTTTTTGAATAACGAACTAATCAATTAGAAAATTTTCAAAAATTCCTGGAGGGCGCCAGAGTGAAATTTGGGAAATTAGCAAAGAATCAATTTTGTAGTTCATTGCAACCTCTATCGGCTGAAAAAGTTAAAAAAAATGGTGTGAGCAGTTTTGTGGAACTTGTTTATTGAATATGTCAACTGACAATGACAATTTTCATATTTCCAAAAATATTTTTACACCACTTAATTGCACTTATTAAGGGCTATCAAATAATATAATAATTTTTATTAATGGGATATTTTGTTATTGAGTAACCGGACATTAAAGTTAAAATTTTCAAAAATTCGTAGCGGCCTCTATTTTGAAGTTTTGGAAAAAAAAGCATTTGATTTGTATTTAGATGCACTACAACGCTATATATTCAAAACTTTAAAAACGTGTTTAGAAAAAATCTATACCAAAAAACAGGTCTACTTTCCGTTTCCGTTTCCGATTTCGGTTCCGATTAACGACCTTACAAAGAACTACCTGCAACTAAAAAACTTCCACACACCAATCTTATAAAAATCCACCCACGTACCCACCCACAGACGGACATGTTTTAAAAATCACTTTTTGGGTTCCTTAGACCCCACGCGTAGTTCCATTAAAATCTGAAATTCGAAAATTTGCATGAAATCATAACTTTTCTTACTTATTATAGGGAAATACACTTGCCTAGTGACGTTCACTACAGAAAAAACACATTTGCCGCGTTAAGCGTTTAATTACTGAAATCTCTCTAAAATCGTTATGTAAGTAAACCCAAAACTCTACTTGTAGATAGCTAAACCAATTTTTAACAACTAATCTTCCTTAAATATCAAACGATTTCTGTAACTATTTTTAAAGCAATTACTTTACTTCACCCGTATAAAAAATCGTCTGTAGTAGTGCTTTCATCACAATCATCTCTCACCCGTAACGCAGAGGTTTGTGCTAAATTCATTCTTGAGTTGGTAATAAAAAGACAAACGTCCTCAAAGTGGACCCAAAAGCCTGTCACAAAGATGTAGTTTTGTAGGTACTTAAAATCAAAATCCGTTACAAACACACCCTTCACTGTTGCTAACAGCAAACAAGTGCTAGAACCATGATGAACAGACGAAGACGTATGGGAAAAGTGACAACACTAGAAGGTTACCACTCTTAATAAACGTCAACCGTAGGGAGGGTGGCCAGATAACAGGGCATCATTGCCCTGTAGCCGCCGGCGGTAAATTAATACTGAGGATTACGCGCCATCGCGTTGGCAGCACTTGTAAAAACATCTAAGCGTTGACGATACAGTCATTTATATGGGACAAGATCGTCGCAACTTCCGACCCGTAAACCTAGGGATGATTACGCCTGATATATGTGCCTTTCCCTTCCATTTCTGTTCTCTTCAGAAAAAGTGAAAATGTCTTAACGCAGCAGTTTTTCCATTCAGGAAGTATAAAATATTTAAGATAAGGCGACCGCCGAACTCATATTTAAATAATGAGGGGTTGCTCGAGTATAGCAGAGCTTTTCCCCTCGTCACTGTAGCTCTTTTCCTTGATGATTGTCACCGCCACCGCGGGTTGGAAAATACATAATAAGAAAGTGTTTTTAAATTTTTATCAGACTTCTACTTCTGTCGTTGTAATAACCACAGTCGATAAAGAAAATGCTGGAGAAGTAAAACTTGAACTCATTTTCAGATAAAATTTATTAGCTTTGGTATAATTAATTACATTGTTCTTAAAATTTTAATTTTTTTTAATATTAGGAAATCATGCTTATTTGCACTTTATAATAGCATCCAATTTAAATAAACGTTATACGACACAAATTGTTCGTCAGAACAATTTCATAGAACTCTCAATAATAGATCTGCCCGCTCACTTCAATAAACTTCCAATATACATACAAGAAAATATATAGTGGCAATTAGTAATAATCGTGATGTTAAGAAGTATGCAATCGAAAACATAAATCAGGGAGGTTTTAAAAAATAATCTAATGTTAGCATTACCGGTTTCCGAGCAAAGGTTGCTCTTTTTTACCGAAAGCCGCTGGCGTTTCAAGTTTGTATGAAATGTCGTTTAAATGTCAACCGGCAACAAATACAGTGCAGGTTAATGATCTACAATACTTTTCTGAAAATTAATATAAACTATACATATAAATCACCCGTGGGGCACTCCTCTCGCTGTTTTGGCATGTTCATACACAGCGCGTGCGTCTTGAGAATAAGAGCTGCTCCCGGAAAGAAAAAAATATCCCGAAAACACCGTCTCGGGAGAAGATTTTAGGAAAGAAAAACCTCAGTAAAAAAGCTTCAGGAAAAGGTCTCCTGAAAAAAATCTTATATAATCTCCAGAAACAATTCTTTAAAAAAGTGTGACAGAAGTTAGTTAAATTGTTTCTCATTACTAGGCGCATGTTTGTTTTTGGAACTAATAAATAAGCACTAAAAGAATCTTATTAGACATTTGCATATACTTTCAAAATTAAGTTTTTCCTTATTCATGTTTTTCAGGGATGGCTCTCTCTTAGTTATGCAGTGGTCCACCAGCAAGAAAATAAACTTGCTTTTGTTTAGGAGATGTTCTTTTGGTGTTTTTTTTTCGGGGAAATATTTTACCGGAGTTGTTTTTTCCGGAAATTTTTAATAAGCAAAAGCAAAGTTAGGCGCCACTGATGGCATTAATAAACGTAATAAACCAGCCGTACATAGCTCAATGCATTTATGATGTTTACACTTCCCAATATTTAAGTAGGTCATCACACGTCGCGGGGTTTGACAGCGATTAACAAACGTGCGCAGTCATCATTCTTTACTGTTGTAGTTTGTAATTAAAGTATTTTTACTTATCGCATTGAATGTATTAGAGTAGTAATGCAGTTGCATTCGGACCTGAGATTAGAAGCAGCAAAGTTACAAACTTCTTGTTTTAATAATAAAAACAAATGTAATAGAAATAAGCCAAAGTATTTAATATAAAAAAATATTTGAAGCAGCGGTGTTTGCCGTCTTGCGGGCTTGATGTGACGTTTTCTCCTCCGAGTTTGTTTTCGTAATGAAAGCTGTCAGCAGATTATATTCCAATAATACAAACAAACAGTAATTTGCGTATCTGCATCAAAAACTGTAGCGACTGCTACATACGGCTACGGCTCATATTTGTTTGCGGAGTCGCTATACAAACAAATATGAGCCTTATATAATGTACCCGTAAATATGAGAGTTTTAGTAACGGGAGCTCCACTAAAAGTTGAGACAGGTGAAAGGGATGCGGATTTATTATAGATTATAATTCGGCGAATACGTGTAACGTGTAAATAAGTTAAACAGATACCATTACCACTTATACAGTCAAGAAATAAAAAAAAGTTAGTTTCGTTTTTATGAAGCTTTTAGGCTTCAAGCCATTGGAATTGAACATTTAATAAAATAGAAACACCAGGAAAAGTTTGTTTACATTTACAGTAAAATGCTTAAAACGTCTGCCCTCAGTTTCGATGCGGCATGCCACCCTTTCTTCATATTGTCAAATGGTTTTTGCAACTATCGCCACCGAGAAACTCCAAGCCATACGCCTTATGCGAATGTAAAAAAGTTTTCACAAATTTATGCGGTGTATTTCTATATGACAGTTTTAGCTTTTGCAAGTTATTGTAGCCTGAAAGCTGGAACCAAGCTTTATTGCTAAACCAGTTTTGTCCACAACAGCATCGTTATCATTCAGATGATTTAAAAACCACTGACAATATTAGGTTCTTTTCTCAAAATCAAAGGGTCTTGGTTCTTGAACAAAACCTATGCGGTATGAAAACACATGCAAATCTTTTTTTAGGATGGTTTGACACGGGGTATAAAACAATAAATACGAATTCACTTTTTAGGGCTACATTCTTTGTTCAATACCTTAGATGTTTTTCGACGTTCTTTTGGTGGGTCTTTCATTATTCATTTTACGAGTGACTACCTGTGTTATAAAACAAATCTTGCACTTTTACTAATTTGCCGATCAAGCCCAGAAGAAGTCAATAACTGCTGAAAAAGCTGAAAAACGTTGGTGGCTGGAAAATCCGGATAATTTTCACGTAGTTATTTGATACACCTGGGTACTGAGTAAGATCATTCGCCATTCCGCAGTTTGTTACTCTTAATTTCGAAAGTAACTTGCAAGTATGGAAGTTTTATGATCAAGAAAGAACATAATTCAAACAATATGTAATTCAGAATAGTTTAATTCAAAATAAAGGCAAAATGAAAACAACAACAAACACTTAACAGGCTATAGTTGAAGAAAGAAGAAATTGGCGCCAATCAGCAAAGCCAACTTTAGAACGTTTATCATATCCTACCTGATTCCTAATTTTTTTCAATCGCATTATATCTAGTTGAGAGACAACGAGCACATTAGCACACTTCTTAAATATAATCGTTACTTTATTAACCAAGGAATAAATGAATCTTTAATTTAAAAGAATATTTTTTTTTGTTTCCAAATAGTTCAGCAAAAACACCATAACTAACGTGTCCTGTGCAGAAATGTTTCTAAAAGAACGACCCATCACATTACCAACCCCCAATTGACTGCGATTAGTTATGGACCGGTTCCTGCAGGGACATTACTAGAATGCTAGACAGAGCTACAACCTGACCCTTCTTGCAAACAATGCTGATTGCAAGCGATATTAATGAAATCCAGGATACCAGAGAAATGCCGAAATGTAAGAGACGCAATAAGCAACAACAATGAAAATGCATATTCTGAATATAATTACAGTTACAACAATTAAAGCCATTGCAATAATATTATGTGGTCTCTACATAATTTTTCAAAACATTAAAATTTTTTGAGTTGAATTTAAAAATAAACTTATTTCGTTTCTGGATTTTGAAAACTGAAGTGAAAATAGATTTTAAAGCAGATGAATTATGGCTAAATTTAATAGTGCTTGTGGAATTAGAAATATGAACCTGTATCGTTTTTTTCTATTTTATACAAAAAATGACCTGCTTATACTCAAAGCATCAATGAAGTGTTTTTAAATCGTTCTAATGGTACCACACTTGTGAAGTAAAAATACAAAAATATGATCAAACAACATATGTTGTAAAGTGCCAGCTACAAATTGCTAACAGCTGCGTGCCTTCATGCTATATACATTTTCTGAAAATATCAAGAAATGATGTTAAAATAACAAACACTGTCCGAGTATTTAATCAGCCCCATATTCACTACATGGGAAAAACGAAGCAATTACTGAACTAGAGACGTATAAAGAGGAAAATTTGAGGTTTAGGAAAAAATCTTTCATTAAAAAAAAGTAAGAAAATTAGGTTTGAAAGCATTTAACGCCTTAAATTAAATTAAAGCTTATATAGACTTTCAAGCAAAAGATTTGCAGCTAAACCATATAACAAATCACAAAGTTTTTCTCATATAGTCCATTTGTTGCAGTATCTAAAGACGCAATTTCACGTAGCACGATCACAAGCTGCTAATCAGTCCTTAGTCCTTTGGATCACATCATGTTATGTAGGCTGCTACCCGAATTACGTTAATTACACTTGGTGTAAACTAAGAGCGGACATTACACAAAATTGCGGAATTACTTCAAAACATAGCTACCCTTTCTATATCTTGCGGGTAAAAGTAGGAACTTGAAGTAGTGGTCGTTCATTCTGAAAACGATGGAAAAACTGGTAGAAAGGCATATAAGGGAAGGGGCACTCATAGAGAAACCCCTACACCAAAACCAACACGCCTACCAACCAGGCAAATCTTGTGAAAGTGCTCTTCATAACCTTGTTAATAGGATAGAGCGCTGCTTACAAAACAAGGAAATCGCCCTAGGTGTTTTTCTTGACATACAGGGGGCTTTTGACAACACCTCCTTTGAATCAATGATTCAAGCGGCTAAAAGACATGGTATTGACGACACCTCGTGTAGGTGGATAAAAAACATGTTAAAAAGTCGACAAGTACAGGCCACAATATGCGGTGAAAAGATGGAGGTGTCAGTAACTAGGGGATGTCCACAAGGAGGGGTACTATCCCCCTTACTTTGGGATCTGGTTATAAACGAACTCCTCACAAATCTGAATACCGAGGGCTACTTCACCCTTGGTTATGCAGATGACATAGTCGTTCTTATAGAAGGTAAGTACGGCACCATAATCTCAGAAATAATGCAAAATGTTCTGCTTAAGGTGGAGACATGGTGTAACAAGGAAAACCTTACGGTAAATCCTGCAAAAACCAGTCTCCTACCATTTACTAGAAAAAGAAACCACGGAGGCATAAACCCACCGAAACTCTTTGGAGAAACTCTACAAATTAAGGGGGAAGTCAAATACTTGGGTGTAATTTTAGATACCAAGCTGACTTGGAACCAGCATTTACAGAGAACTACCAATAAGGCAAAAACATCCCTGATGATGGCAAGAAGAACCTTTGGAAATAAATGGGGACTAAAACCCAAAATGGTCCACTGGCTATACACAACAGTGATAAGACCAACAATATCCTACGGTTCACTGGTATGGTGGCCAAAAGTAAATCAAAGACAGACAATTAACCAGCTTCTTGGTGTTCAAAGACTGGCCTGTCTCTGTATAACTGGAGCATTCAGGAGTACTCCGACAGCAGCACTGGAAGCTCTTCTGCAACTTCCTCCCCTAGAGCTAATAATCAAGGGCGAGGCACGCATGGGAGCATACCGCTTAAGCTGCACGGGCAATTGGAGAAGCAGCCAACAGATATGGGGACACTCCAAAATAACAACTGTAGTATCCGACCCAATGCTAGACATGGGTACGGACTACATGTTAACAAAATACTCCTTTCATAAACCATTTGAAGTACGGATAAACCGTGAAGAGTGGCAACAAGGAGAACCACCAGACTTACAAAAAAGCCTAGTATGGTATACAGACGGTTCACGCACAGACAACGGAACCGGAGCTGGAATATACGGTAGCAACCCAAGATATAGTACCTCTATTCCATTGGGCCAATCTACCACAATATTCCAAGCAGAAACATATGCAATTTTAGCAGCAATAGAAGAGAACATAAGAAGGGGGTATATGAACAAAACCATCCTTATCATCTCTGACAGTCAGGCAACTCTAAAAGCACTGAACTCAAACCGGATCAAGTCAAAGCTTGTCTGGAACTGCCTTTGTAGCCTCTTGAAACTGGCAAACTCTAACAAGGTAAAACTTGTGTGGGTGCCGGGACACAGAGGCATAGAAGGAAATGAAAATGCAGATAAACTAGCAAAGCAGGGATCTGAAACACCATTCACAGGGCCTGAACCTGTGGTTGGCACAACTAAAAAGACAGCGAGAGGAGCAGTTAAAGAATGGATGTCAACAAAACACTCGGAACACTGGAGACTCTCACCTCGACAGAGACAAAGCAAAGCTATGATGGGCAACCATCCCCATAAGCTGACTAAACCAGTCCTGCAACTTAGCAGGACTCACATCAGAATAGTGACAGGACTCCTAACGGGACACTGGCACTTCAGAAAACATCTGCATAACATAGGGCTATATAATGAAGATCCAATATGCAGACTATGTGGTGAGGAAGAAGAAACAGCCTCCCATATAATATTCGAATGCGAAGCCCTAGCTCGCAGAAGATTCCAAATCTTTGAGGGCATCAAACCCAATGAGATACAACCGCCAGCCAGTCTGATCAACAAACTCCTAGACCTGCTAAAGGGGACGGATCTACTTGACAGTGACTAGCGACCGAAGGGGATACACAATAGGCCCAAGAGGCCGCAGTGTTATAGGGCATATCAACCCTCCCCGTTTTAAATCAATCAATCAAGTGGTAAACAAAAATCCTTGTTAATGATTTAATTGAAAGTTATTATTTTATCTGTCTAAAGTTAGCTTAAAATAACAGTTTATTAATTTTTTTAATCAGTTTCTGTTATTTAATTTTTTTTTTAATGTATTTAATATGCTGTTTATGAAAATTCAAAAAATTCTAATTTACTATTTTTATTTGTAATTACAATTTCCCGAATTTCCTGATTGGTTTTTCTAAATGTAAAATAAAAAATTACCCCAAGGAACTTCTCATAATTAGATTTTTGCATGCCCATAAAAGTTATTCCATCAAAAAATAGTTTAACTGACAACGAAAGTGAAAAATCAAATTCTCGGTAATTTTATCAAATAACATCGACGAGCCTCGCAATTCATTTAAGATTCCGTTTAGTCGAGAAGAAAAGAGACTATTAAGGAACATTCGTCTTTCCACTTGCGCCCTTACATCCAGGGTTCTATGACGAATTATCGAGCCATTAAATTACATTTAGATCAAGCAGAAGCTTCATATTTTGCCGATAACGGATTCCATCACGTTAAAGGCAAAAAATGAAAATAATTTTCCACTTCTGCCATGTTTAGTAAACTTTTAATTGTGCAAAAATTCAACGAAGGAAAAGAAAATCCCGCGAGAAACTGGCCTTAATATAATTGGAAGATTCCCAAAAAGTGAGCTGAATATAAGTTAGGTAATAAAATAAACTGCCATAAGCTGGAAAAGTTTGAGTTCTTCAAATACGGTTAACATCTAACAACAGTAACCTTTTTTTTTATTTATGGGAGCAAATATAAACTTATAAATATTTAATGAGTATTTGTATATAAAATACTTAATTACTTTAACAATATCTATTTATTTAAACCTTATACGTATTTCGGCATGTTTACATGCCATTGTCAAAGGTTATATGAAGGTAAACAGTTAGTGTTGTTATAGCAATAGAACTTTTTTACTTATCTTGGTAATCGTGTGCAGATGACTTGATTTCTTATTCCAAAATGTCCAGTAGAGGAGAATTTAACAGATCAATTTGCTCATTCATTAACGGTACAGTTTTTAAATGTTTGTGAATTTCAAAAGCTTCTAGTATATCTAATTTACGTTTATCATCACAAAAGTGTAAACATTTTATGGTGTTATTAGATGTCATTGAATGATTTTGTTCTAGTAAGTGTTTAGCGTAATTGGATTTATGTGGGTGTTTGTATTTGTAACAACGTGCGTGTTCTTTATACCTAATATCAAAATTTCTAATTGTCTGGCCTATATAAACCGAATTACAATGCGAACAATTTAATTTGTAAATGCCTGATTTTAACAAATCGTCTGTTTTTGATTTTGCATTAAACAAAGTGTTTAAGATGTTCTTAGTTGTTTTAAAGCTTACTTTATATTTATTTGTTTTGTTTATAATTTTAGCAATTTTTTCTGATTTTTCACCAAAATATGGGATCGAAGCATATTTAATTGTATCGAACGAAGTTAGGATATTCGGATACATTTTTTGAATGGCTAATTTATAATCTTTTTCTTTAATTAATGTATCAATAAGTTTAGTGTTATAACCATTACTGTATGCAATTTGTTTGGTAATTTTTTAAACTGTGGGAATATGACGTTAAACCTAATTGGACTTGTGGTTAAGAGGCTAAATAAATCACCATATTAAGTTTAGGGAAATGGGAAATACATGTCTGTCCTTTTATTGTGGATTCGGATTATAGTGGTCTTTGATCCTTAATAGCGACCACAGTTTATCTCCAATTATATAAAGTTCTCGTGCTTAGAATCGTTAATAATGTAGCTTCATCTGCAACAAAATTTGGATGTTTGCCAAATATTAACTCATAGTAATAAAAAATCCCATATTTATAAACACTACTCTTTACGCCCAAAAACGCTAATATTTCGGATTATAAATAAAACGGACATTTAAGAACCCACATTTTTGTTAATCCATTGTCTGGAAACATCGTTCCGCTATATTCTAGAAAACGAGGAGATATATTTACTTTTTCTTTGCTAGTAAACCAAAAAAAACGGTGTAATCAAAATCAGTTATTCCAAACGAAAGTCTTCTATTCGAAATGTTTTTGTACTTAAGATCAGACAAATGAATCGTTATGTATAAATTCCATTGACGTCGCCATTTCATTTGCATATTGCTTACTTTGATTCGCTGTTTCGTATCGTGAATAACGAGCTTTGGAGTAATTTTGGATGTGTTTAATAGATTGTAAATGACATTGCAAAGGTTATTAAAAAAGAAATTCCTGATTTAGTTTTATAGAATAATAAACTTCTCACATTTGTGTAAGTATGTTATACATCTAAACTGATACATACAAGCTTGTGTCGATGTTAATTCCGCAGTATTCATTATTGAAATGCTTCTTTCTCTGTCTTTTTCTTCTTATTAACTTTTTCTTTGAACTTTCTATTAGTGACCATTTCGTTGAGAAGTTTTTCCATCTGCAGAAGGTTTTTCGTACTTTCTCATGTGAACGTTGGGTCTGTGATCGGCTACCGGATTTCTAGCTTTTATGATTTTGCTAAATATTAAATGCATTAACAAAATTTCCAACAATTTGCACGAGTTATAGTGAAAGGAATCATTTGATACTATATTTTTTTATGCTTTATTGTGCGTTCATGCATATTTTTCATTTTTGTGCTAATTTAGGGCTTATTTTCAAATTTTTAGTGTATTTTCATAGAAAACAGGTTTCTTGATTTTATATTTCTGTATTAAACATCTGTGAGATATTTTCGTTTGTGGTTCTCAAGTTTACTTTATTGACGAAACACGTGTTCTCCGGGTTTCCCCTGTTTCACAGGCATAAGCTCCGTACCTACCCTGCCGTCATAATTAACTGTTTTAGACAGGAATAGGAATAGTTTTTTGCTTTTAGTCTTTCTTAAAAAATATTTATTGTTAGGTTTAGTGTTTTGTTTTAATTCTTTATTACAAAAATGTTTTTATTTGAAATAAAAATTGTTCTACACATAAACTGTTTTACAAAATCAAATTATTTTACCAAATATTCTTTTGGCTTAAGTTTGTGCTTTCTTTGCTTACGTTAATACTTTTTTTGCCAAAGTTTGTGCTGTTTTGGCCAAAAGCTGTGCTTTCTATGCGGCTTTTGTTAAATTTTGTCTTCTTTTTTTCATCATAATCATAAAGTTGCATATCTCAGTACAGGCGTCGCGTTCTTCTCACACACGTATGTGTTGTGTGTGCTTAGCATAGAATACCTACAGCTTGACTTAAGCTTCGAACCATGAAAGTGACCTGCGCTTCTAATTAATAAAAATTTTTACTATGACGAAACAGGGAACATCTGCTCGCTTTCCACTGCATTGCAAGGGAGAGGCAGCTGCCGTAGCACAAAACGGATTCCACTATTGTTTCTCCCAGTCTTTTTTTATTCTTGCGCCTTTCATGTTTAATAAGTAATAGGGATGTCAGTCGGAACTTCGGCTTCCAATGGCCATTTCAACAATTCTAATTTCGAGCTCGCATAGACGTAGCTATAAAAGGAGCACATCACAAAGTGAAACATTTAACATCATATTTTGTATAAAAGGTTCTGGAGTTTCCAAAAGCTTTTCTGAATGTTCAGCAGCACAGACAAATTAAAGACTTTTTTTGTAGTTTGGGCAATACTTTTTAGGAATTTAGATTTCTTTCATATTTTTTTGACGATACATGTTACCAATATATTGTTCAAAAATAGCACGCACACTCCAACTTTCTTTTACGAGCCGCAAATACAATAAACTGTCAAAAGAAACTGCAAAAGATTCATATGATATCTCCAAAGAAAAATGAGAATACACGAAAATGTCTACATTAACATATAATATATCCAAGCGTTCGTTTCTTTCGGCTTGTTTTAACCCACCAGGCACGCATTTGTATCCATTTTTTATTATTTCCATTTATCATACATTCAGTTTTCATTTTTCAATTTTATTTATGCGATGTTTGGTCAAATATGGATTTATTGCCAGTCTGTTTGAGTAATTCGTCTCTGTTTGAACAATCTTAATGCATTTTTTTGTATCATTTTCCTTTTGAACACAACAATCAGAAAATATTGTTCGTAGAAGTTCGTTTCAGACGAATTCGTCAGAAAAGTTTAGCCAAATAGCTAATGTCGATGGAAAGTACTAGAATCAACAAAACAATAGTTAAATTGATGGATTTATTTGAATCAATCTAAATACTGAAACATTAAAATTATTTAAAATATACAAAACAGACGCTCTGAGGTACTACTAGCAAAGGTAGTATAAAAGACCGCGCATCAAAGTTCTAGTTTTATGAATTATTATAGCGTTTGTTGTAATTATACTTATTAAATCAGGAGTCCCTCAACCTGTCTCGAGAGGAACACACAGTTGCAGCTGAGATTATACAACCGAAGCGGCCCGCGTTAGGTCTGATTTTTTGCGCAGCCCACAGGAAATTAGTTCTTCTGAAATTCGGGCTGTGTTACCAGCGCGTTTGTTATTGTAACTTTTGCGTCAAGTTTAGTTTATGTTTATTAATTGCTAGCTTAAACAAAATAAAAACGGTTTATTCCATGTCATCCGGAACCTGACGTGTGCGTATTTAATTAAAAAATTTATGAACACTAATGTTTTGACTTGAATAAATAATAGTCTATAAACATAGCTTTGCAGCCCCATATATCACTGTAAGCACAGTGTCTTGTCTATAATAACATTTTTTAATAATAAGATTGTCTAAAAATCCCAGCCCTATTAATTAATACTGCTTCTAATAAAATTGTAGGAATTTTGGTGTTTAATCCTTTTATTATACAGGGTGAGTCAATAGTGCGTTCTCCTTCGATATTGGGTGAACCGTTAGAGATACGATAATTTTTCAAATACAAAAGTTTTAGGGTGTCATAGTATCTATCATTCAAAATTACTTTCACTTCTATAGGGTGTTTCATTTTTGCGTCACAGATTATTGATCAATTTTTTTAAATGGGACACCCTATATTCAACTGCATATTCGAATGCACCATCAAAATTGCTACAACACCATATTTTGTTTTTGGAATTTGGCTGCACGGTTGCCAAGATATTTAACTTTTCTCCAGATTTACTGATTTTGCAGAGTTCCCATCAAAAAATCAATGTGACCTGCGGTTAGGAAATGGAGCAAAACAAATTCATGTGAGTAGTTGTCAAAGTATGCCCTACCTCTTGTCACAAAACTAGCTCAAAATATCGAATACGCTGTTTGTGACAGACGGGTGAACTTGACGAAAGTGAGGGCGTTAAAACTTGTTTTTTTCAAATAGAACACCCTGTATTTTTTTACGTTATCAGTTGCAGATCTTAATTACCTTTCATTCTTGTAAAGTATGTCCTATACCTAAATGTTACCCTTTTCGATATAATTTGACTTTTTTCCAAATATTCATTAATTTGGCCAAAAATTAGGCATTTCTTCTTTCGGATTCATCAAAGTAGTATTGAATCTTGGAAAAACAAATCATTTTATTCATAGAAATGTAGAAGTACTGAATACGTAACGACAAACAATAAAATGAAAAAAAAATTAAAGAACAAAAGAATCAAAAATTAAAGAAAAAAGAATAAAATTCCTATTGCAAGATATATTCAAACTGTTCTCCATTTTGACGTCTACAAGTTCTTATTCGCCGTAAAAATGCATTGCTAACTTTGTGTAACATATCTGGAGTGACACTTCGAAATGCTTGGCGGATTCGCTGCATCATATCTTCTCTCGTCGTGGGCTGTGTTTTATACACGATGTCTTTAACATATCCCCACAAAAAAAATTTAGTTTTGTCAGATCGGGAGATCTTGGTGGCCATTGAACAGGTCCTATCCAATGATCTCCAAATCTGGCATTCAAATATTCTCTCACTGTAAGATAAAAATGAGCGGGCGCACCATCATGCTGAAACCATAATCTTTGACTTATATCTAATGGAAGATCATCTATCATTCTCTCTAACTCGTTTTGCAGAAAATCGTAGTAAATCGGTCCGTTCAAATGGCCGTCAAAAAAATGTGGTCCAATAAGATGTCCTCCAACAATTCCTGCCCATACATTTATGGACCATCGGTGCTGGTAATCCACTGTTTTGACATAATTGGGGTTTTGAGTGTCGTAATAGTGACAATTATGTTTATTAACAAACCCATTTCTATGGAAAGTTGATTCATCACTAAACAAAACGAAATCAAAAAAATTAAACTGCTGTCGCGTCTTGTTGATTACCCAGGAACAGAAATTAGATCTCTTCTCGAAATCAGTTGGGAGTAGCTCTTGTACCAACTGAATGTGATACGGGTGGAACTTATGTTTTCTGAGTATTCTCGACACTGATGTCTGGCTTATATTAAGTTCTCTACTGATTTCTCTAGTACTTCCATGGGGGTCCTCGGTAACACTCAAAACCACCTCCATTTGCGACTCTTCATTTGTGGCAATCTTGAGCCTTTCTTCTTTGTTGTATGCCACATTACCTGTTCTCTCAAATCTCTCTTTCAGTCTTTCAAAGGTAGTATGATGCGCAGCTCACAATGATTTTTTGATGGGAACTCTGCAAAATCAGTAAATCTCAAGAAAAGTTAAATATCTTGGCAACCGTGCAGCCAAATTCCAAAAACAAAATATGGTCTTGTAGCAATTTTGATGGTGCATTCGAATATGCAGTTGAATATAGGGTGTCCTATTTAAAAAAATTGATCAATAATCTGTGACGCAAAAATGAAACACCCTATAGAAGTGAAAATAATTTTGAATGATAGATACTATGACACCCTAAAACTTTTGTATTTGAAAAATTATCGTATCTCTAACGGTTCACCCAATATCGAAGGAGAACGCACTATTGACTCACCCAGTATGTATTATTTGCCTGCTTTAGAACAAAATTATACAGTATGCGCTGTGAGGGACTTTTATCTTAGCGCGAGGAATATACTGAACGTTAAAATGTTTCCAGTTTATTTTTTCGACCCGCTAGAATTCAAGTAAGCTATAAATGACCAATAATTTCAGGAAAAATAATTAATAGTTTCAGCCTTTACTTGGTGATACTGCATTTTATAAATAATAAAAACACTACAACACTTTGTACAATATTATTAAATGTGATATTTTGTACAAAGTTTTGTAGTGTTTTTATTATTTTCAGGAAAAATATTAAATGCTTAGTGGTACACGAAATACACAAAAATATAACCTTGGGCCTACCTAGAATTTTGTTTCACGTGCTTGTTATGGCCTTTATGATTGTTGCTGTTACTCTAGGTCAAAAATGAGATTTCATAATTTTTGATTTTATACTTCGTTATTTTTATTACATTAATTACGGAAGCGCAACTGCTATGGCTATTGGTTTCCATCAAACATGTACAGACGAAGACAAGCACCCAGGGTGTAGTCTGCCCAGGATCGAACCTTGACACGTTCGATAAAGTAGAGCCAAAACCAGCAACCTTTACCTCTACTTTACCGTCCGCCTCACTTCAAGTTATGGTTTCTGAAAAATAAATAAACAATAGTAAAATTAAAAAGTTTAAGAAATCTGGTTTATTTTTAATTACTGTCTACTGGCGGGGAAAAACTACTTAAAATTGTACTGCTCTACCTCACTCCTAAGACCAAGGTCCTGAATTCCACCAGCCACCCCACTTCTTCCTGAACCTTACGCCTTCACAAACCACTCTTTATATCGCCTAGGCAAATTTATAATTCTAAGAGTCACCCAAACGCATGTTAGAAAGCAAGGATTCTATTTATTATTGAAAATTTTTCTGACTGCTGTTGTGAGAGTGCGGAAAACTTAATTAAAATACAAAAAATTGTAGTTGTGGTATTGAACCCGAACAACATATTTATTTTAATTATAAAGAGTGTTTTACGTATACGAGAACTCTGGAAGTTGATACGAGCTTGAAAATAAATAGCTTTGTATAGTTTTAACGTTGATTATTAGATTTTAGTACATACACTACCTTCACAGATTTTTACCTCTATCTATAACAACAACTTTATCATCTACCCTCTAGTATTTACTTAAATACTCAATTCCCTTAGGTTATTACAAGAGACATCTAGTCTTCTTGTGGTTCGGGACCCACGTTAAAGTGTAGGTCTTCTGTGCATGTGCCACCTCTCATACGCCAGCACATTTACAACGCCCGTTAGCAGGTATGGCACTATTAGAAGAAGGTTATTATAAACCTAAATTTTTGTCAATTCAATAACTGATTTTTGATGTTAATTTTAAATTTGAAAAAGGTATCGCCCACCATTCTAAAGCTAGAAATTTATTAAAAATTGCTTGGGTTGGTTTAAAAAATTTCTCTAAATATCTGGTTTTATACTTGCAAAACACCGTTTCTAAAAAATAACAAGTTACAAAACAAACTAATTTAGTGTTGGCCTCTGATTTCGGCTTTTTAAATTTATTTTCAGATTAAATTTATATGCCGAATTCTTTTAGAAAGCGCGATAATATATATGTATACACGTAAGTAAGCAGAAGTCCAAAACGTGGATTTCCGTCAAAATTTTAGAATCAATACAATTATGTTACTTAGTCAAAGTTTTCATACCAATATTTTAATAAAATACCGAAAAATTCTTTGTAAGAAAGAAAATATTGTCAACAATTCTTTATTCTGATAGGAGTGCATTTATCAAATTATGTTTATAGCATATATGTTCAAATAAAAAATGTATAAAGGTTGACCATGGTAAATGGTATTACTGTCTTTGCATGCTTTAGAATTTAAACAAACAAAACATAATGTTATTTAAAAGTTTTAGGCCAAGTTTGTCATTTGTCATTTGTAGTGACACTGACACAATGATGGCATTAATAAATTCTAAAGCATGCAACGACAGTAATTTTATTTTCCATGGCCAACCCTTAAGTATTTTTTATTTGAACATACGGTATATACTCCACGTAAGACTCACAACTATTTAAAATCTGTACCTATAACAAATGAGCAAATTCATCTCTTAAATTCACTTTTATTGGATGTTATGGAATGAGAAATCAAGTCATCTGGCCGCAGATGTAGAAAACCAAGATCAAGTTATGAAGATTTATTGTTCCTATAGCAACACCAACTAGTTACTTTTAACCTTGCCTCTGAAAATGACTTGTCAACATGTCGAAATACGTATAAGGCTAAAATAAAAAACCTATTAAGTTATGTTTTATTTACAATAATTTAAAATGAACTTCAACGAAATAAAGCTAGAAGTTATTAATAAAATTTTTAATTTACTCTTGATTGCTTTTACGTTGTACAAAGAGTAATAAAAATTCGAAGAATAAGCACAATGTTAACTTTATAGATACAATCAAGTTTATTAAAATTCCTACTAAGTTTGCACAGCTTGGGTAATTAGAATAGTTTGAGTAGCTTAACAAAAGTGGTTTCTGAACCCACTCAAAAATTGTTATTAGTTGGTATACCTAAATGCATAGTTATTCTATTTTGTAAGTTTGCTAAACCTAGCGTAAAGGGAGGAAGCAAAAGTTCCGAAACTATGCTCCGCATTCCTAGGTTGTTTTACCCTTTCCACTACAAACTCCTGACTCCCGTAGCACCAGAACAAGACTATTTACTTTAGTATCGTTCATCCCATTGCCTGTTTTTGTACATTTTGCAATAAACTACAAGTGCGTTTTGCTTAATGCTATACAAAAGCCGCTTCGTCTGCGAAAACAGCTGAAAAAGCAATTTTATCTAAAGCGTTTTGCAATTCCTTCCCGAAAGCAACTTACCCAATATATTCCACGGTAAATTATCTTCTTATTGGGTCATTTGAGATCGTAAATGCATAATCACTATTTATAATACTCTCGGGGTTCTGCGGATGCGCTTGCAGGTATAGACCCTGTAAACGTTTGCAATTATATTGGGTAATACGTATAAACCTACCATTTATTAGTTTTCTTTGTAAATTTCCATTTTTGTAATAACCATTGAAAATATTTATTACTAAATCTGCCAGTTGCAATATTATAAAGTAACAAAATTCTGTTAAAAGTGTTGGTAAAATTTTTCTCGTTATTTTTAGTCATTCCGGTCAGTTTTATTCAAAACTCAACAACATAAATTATTTCAGTCTATATTTTGGCGATGTTCATGTGGTCTCTAGTATGTCACATTTGTGGACGAAACGTAACCCACATCTAATAAATTATTTTTGTGTTCCTCTGAGCCCAGTGTGTAGGGCTTAATTATTATCCTGGGGTCCGTAAATACTCTACGATATAATATTCTCCCATTATAAACTAAGTATAGCGTTATAAAGAACAAACCATTAAAGCGAAATGCGAGCGTGACTAAAATACCAAAACACAAATACTGTCCACGTAACAAACTTAATTCAACTAATCGTTCAGATGCTTAAAAAGCCACAAATAAAGCTTTGGCTGTCTGCCTAAATTTTCATTTAAGCAAATAATAATTATGCAAATATGAAAAATTCTAAGCAAAGTATATATTTACAAACTGCAAAAGATAAACTATAGTTTTTTTTTATTATATTGCTATGTTTTATCCACTCACAATGTTCCAGCTTTTTTTGTTGCAACCCTAAGCGATATAACTCTTTTTCTATAACAAGTGGTAGAAAGTTCAATACTAATAAAATTGGAGCCCCAGAATAAAATTCGCGACGGTAGCGATCGAAAGTCAATATCTTACCACGTGTGCTGATTTTTGATCACAAAAGGTTACGGTATTGTTTCTACTTTAAGACTTTTTACGATTCGCTACCTCAAACAAATACTTTTTAAACCAGATCCATTATGTATGAGAGGAGTTTCAGAATATTTTCCCTTTTAAGTTTCTTTTGGATCGTTTTGTAGGCACACGTCCAATGCAGCTTGTTCAAAAACGCAACCTGCAGATCGGCATGCAACACTCAAAAAATTTTAAATTTAGATGAACATCTGACGGCTCACATTTTGTTTCTTAGAGTGTTCCAGATTTATTTGGTTTTTACCAATTTCTTGCTAAATTAATCTTCTTTGCAAAACGTATAATATGTCAGTAAACATTTATTTTAGTAACATTTTATTTAAAATTTAATTTTGGAAGAGGAACAACAAAATGATTATTTACGTCTTCGAAAGTCAAGTAGAGCTACGATATAACTAAGTATTAAAAATGACCACTTGCTAGTATAGGCAGAAGATTAATATGCAGTATAAAAAAATCCCGGTAATCAAACAGACATAAGTATAAACGGTAATTGAAATGACCAGGAAGTAAAATAATCAACACAGAAAATCACTAGTAGGTAAATTAACCAACAGATCAAACAGTCAGTAGGTTCATTGCGCTAAGACGCCAAATTGTAAAAATGACCAGTATGAAAAACGTACAATACGAAAAATTCAGTAGCACAGCCAAAAGGTGAACTATTTGACCAGCTAACCAGTAGATTCAATAACTACTATTTCAAAAAACAAAACATAAAATAAAAAATACTAAAACTAACTAGTACGAAAAATGTCTAGTAGAAACAATAGTCAATAAGATAACCAGTATACAAACTAACCAGTACGTCAACTTAACAGTAGATCAAATGATCAAAATTAAATGATAAAACCTGTAGTACAAATAAATATATACACTACTCAAAACCGTACAGGGATATTTTGAAATATAAATGCAAAAATTGTAAAAAGTAAAATATATTTAAATATTAGTTTGTCAAACAATAACCCCAATCGTTTTTAATGTTATAGCGTAACCATTGGTTATTCTTTTGTTTCTTTTATCTTTTTTTCGTAAATGTCATAACAACGAGTTTTATGTTTTCCACCCACTAATACAAAAACACTGTTTTTTGTTAGAAATTTAATTAAATTACAGTTGAATTTAGTGTTAAACTTGGTTTGGTCACCAATGGGCAACATCTATCGCGAGAAGAATGGTACTTGCCGTTGGCATGATACAAGCCGGCCGACGCCAAATTGAGGTTGCGGCAGAATTTCAAGTATCGCAAAGCGTCATAAGTCGGTTATGGCGGGCGGCGTTATCGGGATACTGTGGATGTACGCAATCAACATCGAGGAAATTTACGTATGACAACTGCAGCACAAGACCGTTTTATGCAACTTAGTGCTTGTCGTAATCCAACCTGCACCGCTCGTTAACTTCAAAATCAGTTGAACCGGACACATGGCATACTGATTAGTGCGCAATAGCTTGCATGAAGTTGAGTTAAGGTCTAGGCGGCCGATACGAGATCCACCTTTAACAATAGGGAATCGCGGAGAGCGGCTTTTGTGGGCACAGGAACGCTGGAATCGGACAAATGAGCAATGGTCATTTGTGCTCTTCTCCGATGAATCCAGATACGGCATATACTCTGATTCAAGAGGAGTACGAATTTGGAGAGCCCCAGCATCATTAAATCGACTGAATACATTCCAGGAAGTGCATTCTTACAGAGGTTCAATGTCAAGCTGAAACTATAATTGCCTAATTTTAATAGTCGGGCAGCTAATGTCAATTGACAAAAAATTTAAAAATAAAAACTTGAAGTTTGTCACATTGGAACAAACATTTATAGAATTTCCGTTACAGTCAGTATTATTAAATAAATTTATTTATATTTTTGTTTTATTATTTAGAATAATATAAATTAAGTTTTTGTAGTTTCAAAATTCCTTTGAGCAACTTTGAGTGTGTTTTTGTGTATTTTTGTCTTGGTACAATGTTGGGTTATAAAAGGAGCCGTTTGGGGAAATAATTATTTCTAATTTTTTTTAATTTCCATGTAACGTTCCGCCAAGCAGCTTCAAAGTTTTACTGCAATGAAACGTCCACAGAAAATAAACTCAATAAACTTAAATTAAAAGCTGAACTTCACATGGCACTGATTAAATATAAACAAACTTTATGAAAGTATCCTACGCAAAATAAAACAAGCAGTTTTATTTTTTTACAGCGCTATCGTTGCAAATAACATATAGGACTAATAAGCACAGGGAAGCCCTTTGATGTTTAAATTGCGTTGGGCTCTTTTTATACACGATTGGCTTGCGAGTCATTTACTTTGTCCTATAATATTTAGCATTGGTCACAGTCAGCAATCCAGAAAACCACCATCTCCAACGAACGGCGTTAAGGTAACCCCATTTGCGAGACGTTTTTAAGACGATTCCGGACCTATTCGTATTCGGGCAATTAAAGCTATAATTTTCAATAGACCGAGTACACACAATAATGATAACTGACGCCACTAAAATTTGTTCAAGAATGAAGCCATAATCACTCGAAAGGCTCATTTACGAAATCCAGATCGGAACCGCTACCGTGAACGGGCAAAAGGAAGCGGTAATCTACTCACAATGGTGAATGTATTAAGTTGATGACGGGCAGTTTAGATTGGAATACATTATTCCCCGGATTCAGTCTACACAATGATGAATTTCACTGAATTCATCTCCCCTTAAACACGTTAAGCTCTTGAAAAGACGATGAATGGAGTAAAAGAACGGTAATTGTGAAAAGTAATTTGAAAAATTGCCCCCGACCCACTCAAGTTTTCACTCCATAAACATGAAGGGAGTATACTCTAATAAATTAGGAAGCAATTTTCTTATTCTTTTTTTATATATTCGCTTATCGTATACCCTGAACATAACTTCCTTATAGCAAAAAATGTCTTATTTTTTTATATTATACAAAGTGTCTCGGAACGTTAATAACCTTCTCCTGCTAGCTATTCCTTTTATTAAGCAATTTATCTATTGCTTATTTTACCTATCTTTTACATTTACCCATTTTGTTCTACTGACTGTATTATTCATTATGTTCTACACTAATAAAAATACGTGATTTTTCTTAGTAACCAAGTATTACATCAATTACAAGAAATTGGAGCTATCTTGCTTAGTTTCTGAATAAACTAAAAAACTGAAATTTTGGGTTTTTTGTTTTCGGCTATAACTTATTTGTCATTTATATTACATATTTCTAGTTTACACATTATTAAGACACTTTTTCATGCTGAATCTAAATTTTTGATCAGCTTTGGTATAACTAATACCATTGCTCATTTTCGACTGTCAACTTTCTTTTTCTTATGGTTGGTATTTAAAATTTTTTCATATTTGGATAGAGTTTTCAATTCTGATTTCAACGATGTGTCACACTTTGCATTTTGTTTACGTTTTGAGCATTTTATTACAGAAAATAGAAATTTCATAAGAGTGCCATGGAAAGACCACGTCATTTAATTTATTTTGAAGAATTCTAGTAGGCTATGAACTAATGGAAGTAAAACAAAACACTAATTTTATTTACTTTCACCTTCAGATACATTAGGTATGCGAAAATTTCAGGAAACTATTGTAGTAAACATATATGTTTACTACAATAGCATAAAATCGACTTTCTAGCCATCCTGGAAATACCAAAATCTAATGGGTAAATACAATATATATACGTCACGATCATTAAGAGACTATTCACAATTTCTATTTATATATCCTGTAACTTTATTCAAAACCTCATACGCATCATATAAGTATTTTATTTTTTATTCAAGTAGGTACCGAGTTCAAGTGAAATCTGACATTTGATGTGTAAACTAGGTGCAAACTAGAACCATCAAGATCAAAGCATTTGGTTTGGATGTGATTACTCTAAAACAAGCAGATGCTTACCGTAATGAAACATCGAAACCTGAGACTGACACTTCTCCAATTGACTTTTGTCTGTGACACGTCATACCCAGAAAGGATCTTTTGAAACATATACTTTTAGATCATTGCAGCCCAGATACTTGTATATCCAATATTTTTTTTAATTGCAATTTCAAATAAATAATTAAACCCAATAATTAGGGTGACGCTATAAAATAATGAATGGTTTATATTGTGACAATTTCTTCTTAATTTGTGTATTCTTCTGTAATTCCTCGAGCTTTCGCAGTAAAACTTTTAGTGTTTGGTAACGATAGAAAGTTTGCACGGTCGGTCGGTCTAAATACTAACGCTTTTGCTCTGAATAATAATGCAGGAAGTTTCTACACGTTTTTTTCGAAAATTTATCGTTCTGTTATTTGTTCAACCCGACGACGTAATTTATTTATTATCTCAACGACTTTTGCTTTGTTTAAAGTAGGGTGTCCGTTGGTTGTATATAGTAATAAACATTTTGCAGGAATTCCGTTTTTGTATTTATAAATAACAATACTGAACAAAATTGAACTCATTTTATTATGAATAATAATTTTTTTTTCTATCTTGGAGTATAAAAATAATGCTGACTGTTTACAAATAAAAAACTATTAACACCGCGAAAGTAGTTTTAAAATCAGGATATGGACGATAGAGTTTGTTGTTTGTGTTCCAATACGTTTTACGTAAGGGGACTTATGAAAAATAGGCAATTTTGTTTGACATCAAAAAATATATTTGCATTTGATTTAGAATGGTGATGTTAGGAAGATTTGAAAAATCGTGTTTGTTGGCCGCGACAGCATAAAGTTTATTTTAGAAAACTGCTGTCATTTATCGTCAAAATAAATGAGATCAAGTGAACTCTGGTTGGCTGAGCGTCCCACCTACGCTTTTGGCAATAACTCTGATATGCGGTTATAAAAACAAATAAATATCATATTTTGCCATTTTATATGTATGCTCTTTCATCGCAGTTATACTGTGGTACGTTTTTGTTTGTTTAATCTTTCACCTCTTAACTGTGGTACGTACGTATTTTTATTTAAATAAATCCAGAAATCCTCTAACTGTAGCAATGTAGTCTGAGTTCCTTCTGCTCGGTAACGATTTCATTTCACTTCGAGTTGAAAGTAGTTTCCAAATTCGCATAAGCGATCTCTTTGAGAAAATAAAATTAATTTCACCCCTCCTTCTAGTGAAAATATAAGTAAAGCAACGACCCACAATGCTACTGTCGTTCATAATTTGTTATCGCACTGAAAGCGAAGTTTATTCCGCCACTACACAATAAAGTTCGGCGGAGAAGGAAAAGCTTTCAGGATAAGAGATAATTTTCCCAGGCAACTTGTTACATCGCAAAACGGATCGCTTATTTTGTACGCCGCATACATCAACAAAAACTTATGGTAAGATCGCATTAATTTTCACTCAAGTTACTGTTTTTAAGACTAACGATACATTTAAGCCTCAAGATTCGACTCCTACACTATTTGCAATATTATATACAGGGTGATCATTTGAAAACGATCCACCCTGAATATCTCGTGAACCACAACAAATATCAAAAAAATTTAAAAGTGCTTTTCTATAGAGGTTGAGAGACACGCGATTGCGTAATCCGCGTCGCGCTAATACTCACCCCCTCCTATCCAACCTTGAAAAACTTAAATGGCACTATGCCCTTTGTGACACCTCAAATTAAAGGTCTTTTAAAATGCTATCTTTTTACGAAAAGAAAATTAAAATCGATAGATTTGTCTTTGAGAAATTTAAAAAAATATAAAAACTAGACAAAGTAGCACAGGCTGTGCAGAAACAATTGAATGGTGTTTTGACATTTGTGCAAATTCCAGACCAGACAATTTGGAAAATCTAAAAATTCGTATCCGCGAGCATATACGAGCAATATCACCTGCTACAGTTCAAAATGCAGTTCGAGAATTTTCTTATCGTCCACTGTCAGGCAGTGAATGGCAAACAGTTTGAACATATGCTTTCTTAAATTGATGTTAAATATGATTTGAAACTAGTTTATTAATTTGTGGACCTGCTATTGTCGTTTGTTTATCTTGCAATAAGTGTACCTGATAAAAAATGTTGCCAGTGACAAAAATAAATGTTTATCGTGATTTTTCTTGAAATTTTTATTATGCAACTGTATAATATTTTTACATGGCTGTATAGAAATAAAAAGCACTAACTGGTCATGCCATAAAAAGTATAGGTTGCCATTTAAAAAAAATGTTGATGACGTCATAGCTAAAACATATGACAATTGAAAAAAAAATGAAAAACGACAAATTGTGGCAAAAAACTTGATAGGAAACTTTTGTTAGAAACTTGTTTTCGTAAAGTTATTATTTAAGGCTGTAGCATCGATGTTCCTTACTTTTTATTCACCCTGTATATCGTTGGTTACTGGAACATTGTACAGTAAATCTTGAAAATGATACCGGGTTGTCAAAAATTACCTTGGTCACGAGTGGTCATGAATTTTTAATCAATTGTCGGAGCTAGTATCGTGCATTTACGTCAATCATTCTTTGATTGTCAAAGTTTGTCAAGCAGTTCACTAGTTAAGTTTTCTTGCTATTGTAATCTTAAAGATGATATAAGGTAAGACGGATGTTTTCCATTTCATAATCACCCTTGACCAAGATAATGTTTGACATCCCGGTATTATGCAAGTTGTCACTATTTTACTGAGAAGAAAAGGCAATGAAAAGATCTAGTGATGCGGTACGGAAGGGAGATAATAAGCGGATCAAGTAGAGCTTCACGTATCTATGGATAAAGTTTAAATTAATACACGTATCATTTTAAATTTAAAGCCATTTATTGACACGTGAATCTCTCTTCCTTATCGCACTAATTAGTGGCCTATGTTTCCAGTAAAATAGTGACAATCCGTAAAATTTCGTGGGTTTATTTGTTACATAAGAATAACATACATATTCAAACAAAAATTATTATTATATACCTGGGAAGGATTATTATTGGTATATTTGTGATCACTGCGGAATACTGAAAAGCTAATTCAGTAGTTGTCAATGATATAATTTTTTTGAGTTTGTTTACAACGTTAAAATAACGTATATTTACATATTTATTCTAATGTTTTCTTTCATAATATTTATGATTTTTTTTACGAATACTTAATTTTCTAGGATGTGTGTAGTCTCTAGAAATAATATATTTAATAATAGGTCTTACACAGCACTCGCAGTTTCCTTGCATTGTTATTGCTCTTGTCAACCCTGCAATTTCCATAAGAAAAATAGCGAGAATACTTATGTAGAAGGACGCTTTTTTCTACGCTCCTCTTTATTTGCCTAACTAGGTCAACTAGGTAAACAACCCAACCAAATACCTACCGCTGTGAAAAGGAGTCCCTACACACTTGCTATTCATTGTTGTAGGCTTTTAGTGCCTAAATAGTTAACATTAATTCATGCCTTTGTTTTGATATTATTAGAGCATTACGAGACGTACTATATAGCAATAAATTTTCGACATAAAGAGCAACTTACCGTAGGTATGATGTATTACATCGCTAGTCTGTATATGATTATTTCGAACGATTCGGCTCAATACATGTGGAAGGTAGCGACTTTTAGCATCTTACTATACATATAGCGGCATTCGATTGAAAGCACAATTGGAAAATAAACGAATCAAATTCGCTTCATCGGGTATTGGAGATTAGATTTTCATCACTACTATCGAAATGTCCTTTTATTTCTAATATTTTCCTTCATCTTTCACGCGAAAGCTGCTTTATATGTTCGAGCACGTATTTTATTCACAACTTATGTCAAGGACAATCATTGTGCGTTTTAATTTGAAGCACAGAAAATGATCTATGCGAAGGATAATAACAGGCTCTTATTAGTTTGCAAGGGAAAATAATGGACAGAAAAATTTCATGGAAATTTTCCTTTGTGCAAGAGCAAATGCGGTTTCGTCAGCACATTATTAACGGTTATTGTAAAACATATCAAAAATCTGATGATTGACTTATGTAGTTCGAAACAAAGTGTGCAATAAAAGTAAAAGCGGCAATTTTCCTTTAGAATACAAGCCAGCTATTTGTTATTGGCTTAGGCAGATGTGCTTGGATTAGAACTGATAAGGAAGTGTATAAACAAGGATACTGAGGGTTATACGGCGTTGCCTGTGAGAGGATCGGAGATGTAGTCCGTCCCTCATGGGAAGCGTTAGCTGATATCTATCAGATTAGCTGAGCCTCTCCCTGCCTCTACGTTTATGTCATGTAACACTGTCGATAGTTTTGGATTCGCAGCAGTACTAACAAAATAAAGAACGGGTGATACTTAAATTTTCTCTTCTTTTTTGGTTATAAACAAAAGAAACTAAAACACCAAAAGCAAGAATGCTTGTCTAGCAAATCAATCCCTTTTTGGTTAAGAAAGTTTCTCGAACCACCGCACATTCTAAACATACGAGTTGTTTACATTTTCATTTTGCCCTTCAAGTCTCGGTTAAAGTTGTGGTTCAGGAAGGGGTGTATAGTATGAGGAAACTTCGGGAAGTTTTTCTAACTATGTACACATTAGATATTGAGTTGGGGTTGTTTAACATGAACAAAAGCACCATTGTTTGACGTTCGCAGTATCTCTTAGGTCGCAAGACTCGCGAGTCCTATAGGCTTGGTATTCGATAGATTTCGCAGAAGATAGAACTCTACCCTCATGTCAAGCTCGTTCGACCTTCATTGTACGAGATTTGTAACCGGGTTACAAAATATTGGAACAAAATGTTCGTGAGGATATTTGTTTAGTGATAAAATGTAAATTTCAAGGTGATCATAGAACGACAAAGGTGTGCAAGCCTCGTTTTCTTTAGAAAATGGTTGAATGTTTGCAATTAAGATTAACACCATATTTTGCAGGAACTGTTTTATGTTTATCTATGGAAAGCATTTAAATTATCCAAAGGCTTTTATAGGGCGGGAACATGCAAGCTGTATTGTTTTCAAATCGATATGCTATTAGGCTGTAATAGGTCATGAACATAGAGAAAAAGAGGCAATATGCTGTGCTTACATTTTTTGTATCAAAATATAAATTTTACCTGCTGCAATTATAAAAACTTTACAAAAAACGTTTCGGAAAAGATGCAGAAAAAAAGCGTATTTAAAATACAACTACCGCATTATTTATTGAAACATCTTTAAAATAAAGATTTAAAACCAATACACAATTAAGAGATACTCTCTTAAATAAATTATTAATTTGTAAAAAAAAAGCTTGACCTTGACAAACTGAATTTCAATGTCAGAAAATCATTCAAGGTCCGATAGATTAAGTGTATTTGTTTGATAACTTAAACGGCGCATCTTGAGAATGATATTATACAACGGAAAATATGTAGAAAAGTTTGCTTGAGAATGATTACTGAGATGGTTTTAGAAAAAGTAGAAAAGGCAAAAACTAGTTTTTTTTTGAAAATTACTTGTGAAAACTGACTTTCAAAAAAAGCTCTACATGATTTCGTTGTACAATATTCCAGTACATAAAACTCCTTTTTATATTTTTAATAATTTCACAAACTTTAATTGAAGCTCTTATATTTTTTCATAAAACAAAATTTAAAAACTGGTTTCTTAAAACCTTTCCCATGGAAATTCCAAAGTACTTTTTCCTAGGCAGCTTTCAGCTGTAAATTGTTTCTTAGAGATTTCCTATTGTAGTTTTTGCAAAGTAAATATAAAAGTACCATGGAACATACGCAAAGATGCAGAAAATCATTTTAGATACATCTACAGGTTGTTTTTGGATCTACTGCACTATAGGCGTAATAAAAATTTTTTTAGAAATTTAGAATCAAAAATTAAACACGAAAATCTATCGAAAATGTTTTCTATTCACGGTGTTTTTATTTATGATTTAAGTAAATGACAACAGCAAAAATAAATTTCAATTTCTAACAACTGTCAATAGATTAAATCTGTTGATATTACAATTTTCTTTTGTATCTTCAGTTCTTCAGTTAGCCTCTCTCTATCGATTCGATGTAGGCCTCTTTCATGTCTTTCCAGTTTTCTCTGTTCTGGGCTCTTCGGTACCAGTTCAGCCCTGCGTATCTTTTCAGGTCGTTGCACCAACGTTGCGGTGGTCTTCCTACGCTTCTTCTCTCCCCCAGGGTCGCCATCTTATTATTTTACCGCTCCACTTATCACTACGTCGAGCAACATGTCCAGCCCACTGCCACTTAAGGGAACATATTCTCTGGGTTATATCACTAACTTTAGTGCGCTGCCTTATCCATTGGTTGGTCTTATGGTCTCTAAATGATATTCCCAATATTTTTCTCTCAATTGCTCTGTGATGTACTTGCATTGTGTTTAGTGTTCTTTTATTTAATACCCAGGTCTCACATCCGTAAGTGGTAGCGGGGAGGATGCACTCATTCTAGATTTTTGTTTTTAGTCTTGTTGGTAATTTCATTTTCATCACATAATTTAGTTTTCCGTAGGCTGCCCAGCTTAGTCTTATTCGTCTTTTTATTTCTGTATCCTGACTATCTTTCCTGAGCGTTATTTCTTGCCCTAAGTTTACGTAAACGTCCACTATGTTAATATGTTTTCCTTCTACATCTAATGTATTTGAGTTTGTTTGTTGGTTTGTCATAATTTTGGTTTTGTTTGTATTCATTTCAAGGCCAATTTTCTTTGCTTCCAAGTTCAGTTCTTCTAACATTTCTTTTAGTTCATCCTTGTCCTGCGCAAATATGATAACATCATCAACAAAACTCAAGTTGTTTAGTTTTTCTCCTTGTATCGTGACTCCTCGTTGTTCCCAGTGGAGATTCTTGAAAACATCCTCCAATACCAGCGTGAATAATTTTGGCGAGATGATGTCGCCTTGTCTGACTCCTCGTTGTATTTTAATTTTAACTGTTGTTTCGTGAGTTTTTACTCTCATTGTAGCTTCGTTGTAGAAGATGTATTTGATTAGGTCTATATACCTCTGGTCAATTCTGGCATTCCTCATTGCATTAATTATTGCCCAAGTTTCCACTGCATCAAATGCTTTTTTGAAATCTATAAAAGCCATCCATATATCCAAGTTATATTCGATACTTTTCTCTGTAAACTGTCTGACTGTGTGGAGATGTTCTATTGTGCTGTATTCTTTTCTAAATCCGGCTTGTTCTGTGGGTTGATAGATTTCAAATTTCCTTTCTAGTCTGTTTGTGACGATTCTCATAAACAACTTATAGACCTGTGACAGCAAACTTATGGGTCGGTAATTCTCAAGGTCAGTTGGGTCACTCTTCTTAAATATAAGGATAGTTATTGAATTTTCCCATTCTGTTGGTACTTTTCCTTGTAACATGCATTTGTTGATCAATTTTTGTAATTCTTGTTTTGTTGTTTTCTCACACTCTTTCAACATTTCTGGTAGAATGTTATCGTCGCCTCCAGCTTTACCATGCTTCATCTGTTTTAAGGCCAATTCAATTTCTTCTATTTCGATTTCCAGTACTTTTTCCGAATTTACATTGATAATACGTCTTTTTTCTTTTTCGTTGTCATGCGGGTTTACTTCGTCGGAGACTTTTGATTTATATAGGTCTGCATACAATAATTCTGTAATTTCCAGCATGTGTTTTTTATCTGTTATTATGTTTCCTTCTTTGTCTTTCAGTTTATACATTTCCTTCCTTTGACTTTTATTTCTCCTAAAAGCATTCAATCCTCTATTATTTTCTATCAGTGTTTCTATCTGAAGAGTGTCTTATTCTAATATATCGATCTTGGTTGATTTACGGGCAGCTTTGTTATTTTCTGTATAATTCATAGTATTTCTTTTGCCCGCTTTTATGAGATATCGTCGTTTTTCTAGGAGGTTTTTAGTTTTTTGTGAGAACTTATCAGGTTTGATTCTTTTGTTCTTGGCTACTGTTTCAGATGTTTCTCTTATTATGTTTCCTATTCTGGTGTTTGCTTCATCGATACTCTCATTGTATTTTCCTATGTGTCGTTCAAAATTCCTGCTGAGCTGTTTTTTATATTCTCCTTTTTTTGATTGTAGTAATAGTTATTCGATCTATTATCTTGGTCTGGTTCTTAAATATTCTTGCTCTTTCTATGTAGTTGTACATTTATTCTTATTTTGCTCCTGACCATCCGATGGTCGCTTCCTGTTGAGAACGAATTTAAAACGCTGACATCTTGAACGATATTTTTGTGAGTTGAGAGTATAAAATCCATTTCATTTTTTGTTTCTCCACTCGGGCTAACCCATGTCCATCTTCTTGAATCTTTCTTCTTGAAGAACGTATTCATTAAGTAAAGTTTTTCACATTCTACAAGGTTTGCTAGTATACTCGTATCACCTCTCTTGTTTCTTGTCCCTAAACCGAATTTCCCTATATAGTGTTCGGGATCGCGGCATCCTAATTTTGTACCGATTTTTGCGTTAAAATCTCCCCAAATTATTGTATACGTTGTTTTATGTTCTTTTATGCTTTTAGTCGGGTCTTCGTACAATATTTCTATTTCCTCATCTTTTTGTTTACTGGTTGCGCATAAATCTGTATAAATTTCAAGGTTATCTTACTATTAATTTTCAATGTTATGTATATTATTCGATCCGAAACTATCTGCATTTTACTAATATAAGGGACCCATTTTTTGTCTTTTAGAATACCGACTCCCCACATGCTTCTGTCTTCGTCCCCTTTGTTAAGTAATACATGTCCTGTTTTAAGTTTTTTTGTATATTTACATAAAAATGTAGTTTGCTGATGTCAATGTTTTAAAAAATGAAAACATAAAATAATTAAAATTTTTTTGATAGATCTGTATCTAAAAACAAACAAAAGTTATTGCCAAATAACGTTTTGCTAAATTTCCAAAAATTGTTTTGGTACACATAGGGTGCAGTCGATCCTGGGACTCTGTATGTTTTTGAAAGTTTTCGTTTTGTATGTACCTATATAGTTTTTTGCTTTATTACATTTTCCTTACGTTAATTTTAATTCGTGGAGTGTATGTCCCCCGCTTTGGGGGTTCCGATACCCGCGGAATGTATTAATTATACCAGTAAACCTTTTTTAATTAATTTGCTACCATGTTGTAATCTAGTTTTATTAATTAATTTGCGATTGTTTTAATTATTGTAACGTAAATGTGTGCGTTTGCCCAATATTTGGTTCAAAGAAGTGTAGAATTTCGAACGTATTTATTTGTTTGTTTTATAAATTTATGAGACAAAATCGTTCTCGTTGGCTAAAAGTGCCCAAAAAAACAGCCTCAGTAGTGAATGCTGTTTCTAATAATATTGTAATATTTTTCTGGGTACATTGTTTTTTTATATTGTCTGTTATCGAAAGAAATTACATAACATGTGCTGTGCGAGATTCTTGTGTCAGTGCGAGGAACACACTAACAACGGATGATGTTTACTGCTTCTTTTCCCACTTACTAGATTTATGTTAAGCAATAAATAACCAAATTATACTAACAGTAGCGACTGCAACATAAACATTTGCTGTAAACAATCAATAAAATGGGTAGCGATGTAGTGGTGTTATGGTGAGACAGTTAGGAATTTCATATAGTCACTTAGTAAACAAAAAACTAGGTTACAAATTAAAATAGTAATCGTTAAGCTCGTGATGTTCTCTTAAGAAAAAACGGAGTGTATAAGAGGATGATACTAAGATGTTAGATCCCTAAATTACTTAATTTGCGAAATGATCATATTATGTAGTCTTGTAATACTCGAGCGCAATTTTCAGGATTAAGAACCTTCCAATATTATTACTTTTACTCATATAACTCAAACAATAATTATAGCACCTTTTATCAATCACTGTTGTAGTTTTTGTGTATTTAGATATATGAACCTTACTTAACCCTCAGTACAAGAAAAACGACTAACCACAAATTATACTTGCCATTTCAGGGTAGGAAGTTATCCCGTCATTGCTGTACATGTACGGTCGCTTGAATCTAGGAAAGTTCGCCGTGAATAATTCATCGAAAGGATAATTTACCTATTAATATATTCAGTCAAACTTTTTTTATACTTTATCCAGGTCTAGAACTGTCAGCAAAATTTTGGCGTTTTCAATATATTTTCTTCATTTTTGTAATATAATTGACCGTCGACTAACAATTTCCGCTTTCCTTGTTCATTTATATTATAAATTCAAAAGCCGTTCCAATGTTCACTTTAAAAAAACTTCTTGGAAAATGCAAGTATGGGATACATGAAAAATGCAGTTATACCCTTTCATGGTCGGTCAACAAAAGGTTATGTAAACCCAAAAACTGATGAGGCATAACATTACAGATGTTTATACAGTTGCACTAATTACACGACTTTTTTTTATCAATATTGAAGCAAAACGCCATTTTCTAAAAGGTCAATGTCAGCTTGTGATCTGTGACAAATCCAAGCAGTGTTTCGCATTTGAACGTTGATAAAGATTAGTTAGTATATTGCAATGATATGTACTTACTAGAAAACAATTCCCTAAATGCCGGAAATTCACGCAATTCTAAATTATATTTTCTATGAGACTCTTTATTAACTTTCTCAGGGTCGTTATTTAGCTTGTAAGACAAGTTATTAATAAATAAATTTGAGATAGGATAAACACAAAACAATATCAACGTTACAAAAAAAAAAATGTTTTATTTAATATCAATTTTCTAATGAAATTTGCGAAAAATCAAATAAATTTTACTAAATACTATCGTCCTTTAAAAAGAGAACACTTATCTTAACGTCTCCTTATTGGGATATCCTTCACTCGAGCAAACGATGAATGTCCAACTTCTACTTCACTAGTTTGCAGGTTCCTCAAGTAACCACAAACACTCGTTTTTAGTTTGAATCTTCCTCTGGTCTATTTTATATTATTTTAAACTTGGTTTTACCACCATCACGACAGGAAAGCTTTCTGGATCGCTTTATACTTGTTATTCTTCTGGACTTTTCACAATTCGTTGATAATAATTAGTTGTATTTTCTTCTTTTATATTCACAATCACTTTTACATTACTTTTAAACTCGTTTTTCCTCTTTATTCATTCAGAGGATATAAAATTCTCTGTCTTTGTTTACAAACGAGTCGTCACTAATTAAACAAATTTTGCATTCTTTTGTCTTCCCTCTTGATTCCCATTTTTTTGAACAAACAAATAAATCTCATGACAATGAGTATTCTTTTATACGTTTGTGACATTGATACTGACATCCATAATGACATTAATTGATGCACAAAACAAGTACCTTTTGAACAATTCTGAACTAAATTATAATTAAAACTAACATAAATAAAAATCGTATCAATCTGATTGTGTTTTTCTTTTCTTTCAGTAAAAACAAACCTCACATATATGAAAAATATAAATTATTAGAATTTATAACAAGAAATTACAGCAATAATAGGCAACCCTGAGTTTAAAAGTTAGAATATCAAAACCTTACAGCCTTCACAAACCTCCAATCTCAAATTGAATTGTAGCAAGCATCCCAAAGATTGCCTTCCAGGAACTACAATACCCCAGTAAAAACATACACCTCCCAATATCATAGCAATATATACAATTTTTATTTTGTAAAATCTAATTGAGTGGGATGCTGCAAAAATATTGTGTGGTTGATTTCTAAAATTATCGGAGAAAATAAGCCAGTTTTCAGTTTTGTATGTTACAAAAACTTTAAAATATTCAAGCAAGCAAGTTGTTTGTTTTTATTATCCGTTATTTCTATTTTATAAACGTGTGTGATTAAGATCAGTTGGCCAACTTGACCAAGACTAAATTTGTCAGATACAATATTGGAGACAGAAAGTGGGTTGGCCTCCCTCGGGGCCGTCTTAAGCTCTTCCTGAGGCCTTGTCCAAACAAAATGTAAAAATGGTCTTATATTACTAAGACTCATGAACTTTCGATATTCAAAAACTCATAAAAGGCGTCAAAAATAAATTAGCGGATTGGAATATTGGAAAATTTTTTAACTTCAGAATATGGTTCCAAAACTGCCCTTAGATAGTAACATTTTGTTATAAGAAAAACAAAGTTTATGCCGCCTTGCCAACTGATTTTTGAATAAGTAAGAGTAAATACCAAAATTTAAAACAAATCATAGCAGCGTCATAGCGAATCTAGCGGAATGGAACGCCAACTCAATTGTTGTTATCCCTAGCTCGATGAGCTTGCGCGTGTCCAGCTTTAGAATGATTTTCTGTAAATTAAAAACAATGTACATTTTTTCCTTTGCCAATATGGTTCAAAACTACTCGTACATAGCAATATTTTGTTATTATAATAGCCAAAGTTTATACCGCCCTGAAACTGATTTTTGAGTAAGTAATAGTGTAAACCATAATTTAAAAAGAAAATTATAGAAGGCGGCACAGAGAAATTAGCGGATTGGGATATCAACCAAATAGCCCATTCCCAGCTCTATGAGTGTTTGTTGAAAATATCCATTTTTGACAGAATTTTTAACTAGTAATCGGGTAAACGGTTTACATAATTTTTTTACCGTGTTTGAAATGTAAGCTCACTACTTTATGCCAAATATGTAAAGGCTATCGATTGCATAATCGTAGTTTAAACCGCTTGTTGATTGACTATTTTTGTGAGGCTCAAACACGATCAGTACAGTGTAATATGCATTATCTGGATAAAAAAAACTACAGCCTTAGATAGATTCCTCAACAGAAAATCTTTAGGCCAGAATGTAATAAAATCGGTTGATGAATTTTCTGTATGCGTTCAGGGACATATTTGTAAAAAAAATAAAATTAAGTTGGAAAAATACATTATTGGATGCATATGTATTGTAGTGTAATAGTTGTTGCGTCTTCGTATTTCAACCACGAATATATAAATCCATTTTTTTTTGTATCTCGATAAAAGCAAGATATTTTCTTAATTTAAATTGTTTAAGACACTTTGACAACTAACTGACAGGTTGAAAATACCAATCTTAACGTCAAAACTCAGTAAAGGAGTAACTTTTTTAAAACTTTTCACGCCATTCTGGAAAAATCAATTTGTATGGCAAGGTTTATTGAGAAAAGAAAACTTTACGACTGTTGCGCGGTAGCAAAGCATTTCAAATGTATTAGCTTCATTTTTATGGGAGAAAACTACACATGTTTTCAAATACCATTCCTAATTTTATTGATCATAAAAACAAACTTCTAATGTTTATGAGTGTACTAAAACTACAAATTCACTAGGAAAATCGACTTTCTGGTTATTTTAACAGCATGTACATACGAATCATGACAATCGGGTCGATGCAAAATAATTTCAGTTAGTAGTTTTTACGCAAACAACACTACACGAGGAAAATATATGACCAGCAATTTATATCTAGCAAGTTTTCTAAAACTACCAGAAAAACCTTTCAATTACAATGTTCCGGGTACAAGATGTATAGCTTCAATCTTTAACGGCAGAAACAATTGGAACCGTTCATTGTCCTGAAAACAATGATTCTACATTTAAATAAATGGGATTTCCACGATTTCATTTCTAAGCAAAAATTGAAAACACCCCGAGAAAGGTATCAATCAGAATTTCTTACTGGATTTTTTGTATAAGAAAAAGCGGTGGAGTAAAACTGTTAGCCACTGCCTGTCCTGAAAAACTTAAGGGATTATGTTGGTGACACGACGAAATCGATCGTCGTTGCTGCTGAAACAAATCCATTAAGAGCTTCAAATGGGATTTTGCTTAATTTTTGAAGGAAATACAACAATACGAAACAGATAAGCAGTGAAATGTTTAAAATGTAATTATGAATAAGCTACATTTAATGTGAGAAATAAATTATGACCTATTTCTCATGCTGAAATGTTGTTTGCAGTTTTGAAAATGTTATTACAATTATTTGCTAAAGGAAAAGGGTTAGACATATTGATAATCCTAAACAAACATGCTACAAAATATTTTCATTGGTCAGCTTTCGTTGTGTATGAATTCGCAGCATTAGCGTTTCAAAATATCCTTTTCAAAGCGTGCATATTATGTTCAATTTAGCATGAAAATACGTTTCGGTCATTAAATCCAATTTTATACGTACTACGTTTCGTTAGTTAGCTGATTTTGTTTAAACTAAGCACTTCCTTATTATTTATGATTATTTAAACATTTTAGTGCAATTTCTGACATTTACGATCAGATTTCTCTGCACTAAATTAACAGGCTTATACTGCTTTCATTCATAGCTAAATTAAGTTTGATTTTTGAGATTTTTGTTTACTTCATAAGTGCATAGTTTTTAAGTTATTACAACGTCAACAAGTTCATGGTAATTAATAAATAATTGTCAGTTTACAAAGTACCGAACAATAAACGAAGAAATACATTTGAGAAGTACATATAATTAGAAAACTGCAATAAAGATTGACATTGACATTTGTAATTATTTTCCGAATATAGCTAAGGGGCGACACATGCTGGTCAAGACCAGCTCTAATGTACTTTTCTGTAGATGACTCGGTATAATTTTGTTAAAATGATTGATACTCAATTACCGCTATTTTACCATACACGATTCTTCACTAAATTATTGTACATTTAAAGTACCTGCGTACCCTTGAACTACAAAATCCAAGGTTTTCTCAAGGTCAGATCAAAACGTCTCTCCTATAACTTCGCATTGCACACAATAACGATTTCATGGTGTGAAAGTCACCACACGACTTTAAAACTTCCAATTTTGAGGTTGTGTCTAATTGTTGTTACAATAACGTTGCACTGGTTGGGGCTGTTGAAAATAATCAAATAATCGACTGAGTATATAGTTCATAAGTCACGTGACACTAGTTAAATAAATCAGATGCATAAAAATTCCCAGTTACATTTTATCACAGCGGTAATAAAAAACAAAAGACCTATTGCTTTATTTACGTATATAGCATTGGCAACTACCTTACGATCATAGCACTACAATAAAATAACACTTAGTAAAATAATTTTGCATGGCCATAGTGGTTTATTCATTATACTGTCTTACTAAACATAACTCATGTTATGAATAATTATCGATGATTTATTCTTGTTAAAAACGAAGCAGCACATTCAGCTGGTGCATTTGCACTGTTGGATCTGCAGCTTGATTTCAATTCGATTAGTTGGTCGATTATTATCTGGAAAATATAGAGTAATCTATTACTTGGTTTTATTAATAAGTTCTAGCTTTACTTCGGTGAAGTTCATATTAATTTATTGTAAATAAAACAATTCTAAACTTCAACGGTTTTTGTAGCCTTATGCGTATTGCCACATGTCAAAATACGTATAAGGCTAAAATAATGGTCATAACTTTTCCCGATCCATATCTTAAAAATGCAAATAACAAAGTCTTATCAAGATTGTACAAAAATAGCATCTTTCAAAATCACGCTAAATTGTTCTAACGATGTTGATACTACGTAATTGTTTTATCTTCGTAGCCAAAACACCGCCGTATGAACTTGAAGCTGTATATGTTAAAATAATCTGAAGATTACTCCAAACTGACATCACTTTGACAAAGGGTTAGGGTTTGTGGCAGTATAATTCCACAATTTTCTTTCATCATTATTAAAAACAGTTCCCCATTAAAACTTTACGGTATATTGTAGAGCTACTGTTTTTTTTGTCTTAAATTCTTCTTCTATGAAAAATACCTTTTCTATTGGAACCTTATAGCTAGATGGGGAAGGAATAGTCACACACACTTTTCGCTTGGGCTATTCGTTAAATATCGTCACAGTAAGAACCTCTGAATTAAAGATTAGAAAAAGAAGACCGTCATCAATTTATCAAGCAAAGAGTTGAAGAAAACAGAAATGGCAGTAATTAGCAAAGGTCTAAGCTATGCGGTTACACCAAAGTATGATCCGAAAATTGATATGACAATGGCTAGAGAAGCAACAATCACTGGCACTACAACATGAAAATGCTGAACAATGTAGATTTAAAAGAATAGCAGCTCTGGAAATCACTAGATGAACCAAACAAAATCTGACTAAAAATAAATACTCAGAGCGCACACTTTTATTAAAACAGTAGTTATTGACATGGATACTTACAAGAACAGGATTTTTAAAATAATTAATGCTGATGAATACAATTTACTCACCAAAGATTTCATTTCATCAATAGAACGACGAATATACCGATTGTTCTTTAAATATAAAAAGAAAACAAAGAACACAATTAACTCCTCACTACAGCAAATCACCGCACTTATACCGCCTTCATAAAATACACAAAAAAGTAAATCTGATAAGACATATAGTAAGCGCAAGTAAATACTTCTGCCATTCATTTGTTAAGTTCCTACTTAAAATAATGACGCCGTTATCTGGAAACACAACATCTGAGGTAAGAAATAGGGTTTCAAACACAAATCGCGAAAGCGACCTAAGTTCGAAACTTGGTGACGCCAATTCCAAAAATGATAAACTGTCCTTTTCCGGACAAAATGCCCGAAGGCGGAGGTAGAGTAAACTTCCGAAACGACAAGCGTCATCACAACGCCACACTGTGAACACTGTTTGACTAAACCGTCTAAATCGTAATCCACACTAAGAAACTTTTACACAGCACCCAGATTAGACTGTATCCAAATAAACCATCTTCGATTCCGGTTAATTTCCTCGATTTACCTGAAATGACGTTTGGTGATAACGAGAATGCGGCGTCTCGCCATATAAAGCCCATTTATATCTTTTACATCACCTTTTTAGGGTAGTCGTCAAATCCCTTGCATTGCTAATTTTGCCGATCTGATATCAGCCATTCTATTGACAAGATTGACTTGGTTCACTAACCTTATGTCCACCACCAGCCTTGAATAACTACCTAGATCTGTACGTTGAATAAACAAATATGCATGATCGTTCATATTATATACAATGCCATAGAACTGAAATACCTGCTTGTTTATATACTGCAGGCATAACTAAGCACTAGCGACTTATTTTTCATGTAATGTTCAATTTGTCCTGTATTATAATAAACAATTCTGAATATTTGTTTATATTACTGAGCAACGGCTACTCGAAACCAAAAATGTATGTCGAGCACGCAAGTTCTAAGTGAAACTTCTTCACATGTTCTCACTGAAAGCGTTTTTCCCTTTAAGCCTTAAGACATATACTCTTTACTGCAAAGAGGTCGCCTACACTAGCAAAAATTGCATTTGTGTTGAAGAAGGTGTAAATGTTGCAGGGAATGTAGATGTAAAAACTGTAAAAACGCGCAAGTAGACTAGATGATATATTGGAAGAAAATTTAGAATTATGATTTCTTTGTCGATTTCTTGTTCATTTGTAGTTCTCAACAATTGTTTAATTTTTTTAGCATTTTTAGTATTTTTTACAACTGAATGTTTATTGCAATATTCAATAATCACTGTTCTGTCTCTAACAATAGTAGCATAAAGCCAGACCACT